>JAHWXV010422007.1:0-11774 GCA_024586415.1 Phrixothrix hirtus
ATATATATATATATATATATATATATATATATATATATATACATATATATATATATACATATCTACAGGGCTGTTTTGAAATAGTAACAGAAAATTATACTATGCTTTCATAACTACTTATGCATTTACACAAAAATAAATAAAAGATTTAGATGCCTTTAGTTTAGGCAAACTAGAATTTTGAAAAATCTTAGTAAAACGTTTTACAACCACTAGCATTGCGTTGTGATACATATGTAAAACAAAACAGTTACAAGAACGTTGCAATTAATTGTAATTGGTTATTGTCTTACAATTCAATCAGTATAAGTCGTTCAATGTTTAAAAACTTTATTGTTTATCGAATATCATTAGTTTATGTATAAAAGTGTATTTCTTAATTGTGCGTTTTGTGTTATACCATTAGTAAAGATATTTATTTTTCAAAACATTTATTATAAGGAACACGTAAGTTTTCAACTGTTACCATATAATGGAATACAAGCTTTTTCGGTAGTGGCCGCCCTCTGCTTATTTGTTTATTTGTAAATATAAATATAAAACCAGACGGAGACTTTGTGACGCTGATAATCGTTACCTGCCTTCAGTGTGTTGTAAATTTGAAAATAAGCAAGTATTTTAAATACGTTATTTACTTTTCTTATTTATTCTAAAAATAAAAGTATGTAAATAAAAATCTAATATTTCCTAATCAAACCCTTGTGGCTTTCTTATTTTCTACCGGTTATAATGTAGATTACGTACAATACTCATATGACAGACAATTTAGATTATGTTTATTATAAAATGAATAGATTGTTGAAATTGTATAAAATTAAAGCATTAAACGAAGCAGATTTTTAAGTTTATAATTATACATTACAAGATACATTGTTTTTATTCTAAAAGCATTCTAAATTACGTAATCAGCATATGTGACTTCTGCAGTAATTTTTAGGAAAACCGTTATTTGATAGTATAATGGTGCCAAGTCAAGTCTCTATATGTTTACATTAACCTAAGCTACACACTTTTCTGAAAACGTGGATCTAACATTTTCAAAATTTCAACTTTGGTCAAAAAATGTTTTTAAAATTTTTGGTTGTTATGTTATTTCAATATACCTTTTACGATATACTCTATATATTTTGGATAATCTTTGAATATGAAAATATACAGATTTCCCTCATCTTTTACACTATATAGGTTACTAATAAATTTCTCTATTTTAATTTCCGAAATGTGTTTGATTTTTTGGAGTTTATTCTAAATATTTAAAACCAATTGCTTTCAATTGCGTGCTATAATTAAAAGAGTTCGATAACTGCATTTATTTTGCCCACTAAATTCTTTGATGTACAGTCAAGGACGAGAAGTGCATGCTCAATTTGAAATGAAATTCCCATACAAAAGCATTATAAGGCGTATTGTAACAGCTGTTTTTCAAGTGGTGCGTGCGATATCCCTGTTAAGAATGATTGCAATCCAACAACGTATTTTAGTAACTCCGGGAGCGTGTTAATAATCCATAAACTTTCACTGCGGACGAATCTGTGTAAACCAATTTAAACCTTGGGGTGGGTATGGACTTCTCGTTCTTACTATACGTTTTCGTGAAACATATAATTTCACCCACCTATTAGTACACACAACTTCAAATATGATCAATATTTTTTTACAAAATATACGAGGGCCACTAGAAATATTATCTACTTAACCATGAAAAAATAAAATTGACACGTTTGGGGATAATTTGTCACCTTATGTGGAAAATTTGGGTTAAATGTAATAACTAATTTTTATCTTATTAAATACATTGTAAGGAAAATTTCGGACAAAAGAGGGTCATCAGTTAAAAACAATTTGTGAGGGCACGGATGCCCTGTATGGAAGCAATGCATAACATTATCGCACAATATAATTTTGGTCCAAATAGTTTCAATGGCGACGTGAATTCATCAAAGATGATGCCAGCAATGGAAAACCAAAAACGGAAAAAAATGACTAAGTGATTCAAAACTTTAAAACTATGGTTCTTGAGGATTACTATGTGACATTAGGAAATCTTAACCTAATTTGAACATGAGTAAAGTGGCTGCCAGATGGTTTCCATGAGTTTTCATGCCTGTAGTCATTTGGAAACTTTAGCCGAAGATTACAACCTTTTGGCGCTAATTGTGGCGGACGGCAAAACATGGATGTATCATTAGAACTCAGAAACAAAATGGGAATTCGAATACTGAGGTTTCTACCAAGTACGAATGTAACAATTAAATGTATGCCAAAAGGGACCAAGATCAACACAGGCACCTATGCCAATAATGTAAAAAGAATTGGGTAAAGTAGTTTGTCAGAAACGATCGAATTTCCCCAATTCTACTGCTGACAATGCGACTGCGTATACAGCTGTCAAAATCGTACCATTTGTGCAGTAATGTGGTGTTTTAGAGAACTATCCTCCTTATAGTCCTAGTCTGACATATTTCTTCAGATTACTACAGAAACACATTTGAAGGCGCTATTTTGATTCGGATAACAATCGTTGTTTTATGAAATAGAGGTTTATTGGAGGGGAAATGGTACAAGTGCATTGTTTCTTTTGTTTCAGGGCAATAGTCCATTTCAAATGTTCGTGCAGTAATAAATCATAAATTTTGTAATTCGTGCAAACATATTTCACAGAAGCGGTAGTATGACTGTTCATTAAAAATTAAAGTTATTAGAAACGTACAAACATTACAATACCGCTACATAGTAACGCTGAAAAAATTCGTTAAAGTGCTTGTACTTGAAGATATTTAAATATAAATAGACGTGCAAGTAGGCTGTTGCTTTAAAAAGTAGAGAGACATTCATGTGTTATTTCTGTTAATTATATTGCTATTGTTTAGTAGGATATCAATTGAGATCTTTTAGTGCCATCATAATTTCAAATGGAAGAAAAACCAAATAAACAAAATGTCTTGAAAATTTTTATTTTGTCCGTAAATTTTGTTAGAAAGTGTAAATTTGTAAAATTTTAATTAAAAGGTCATTATATTGTGAAGTGCCATTGCTAATTATTTTGTTTGAAGTACACTTTAGCGTTTATTAAGATACTGGCACTATTACATATTACAATAATAAACTGGAAGTCGACATTTCAACTGCTTAAATAGCCTTCAATTATTCAGT
Source organism: Phrixothrix hirtus (assembly GCA_024586415.1). Lineage (NCBI taxonomy): Eukaryota > Metazoa > Arthropoda > Insecta > Coleoptera > Phengodidae > Phrixothrix > Phrixothrix hirtus. The sequence goes on from JAHWXV010422007.1 coordinate 3,154, forward strand.
TTAAGAAAATAATAGTTATAATATAGTACAATTCTAAACACCTTTTTTTTAGTTCAGATATTTCTTTAAAAAATCAATTTAATTTCATTAATATGTATTAAAAAGTTGTATATTAAGTTAATGCACCCTAAATTCGCTTTAAATATTCCTTCACGTAATTATTCTTTTTGTTCATTTTTTATTTTAAGTTAAAAAGTCTTTAAGCCATTCATTATTACGGGCTTATCTTTTCTAGATGCCATGCACCGCTTTTAAAGTATTTTGGATTAAAGTTATTTCTCCAAATACAAGAGACTATTGCTCAAGAAATTTTTTTTAATTGTCAGGGGTAAGTGCAACTACAACTTTTAATTGTTATAATTTGACTATTTCGTAGAGTTTCAAAATAGTTTATTTTTTTCTAACATAAATAATATTGTTAAAAGTTGTAAATTTTTTAAATTTCAAAAATAAGGTGCTTTATTTTTTTTTCATATTATGAGAAACAGCATTGTTGTTTTTTTTGAAATATTTTTTATACTATACAATAAATATTAAATAATAACACAATTATTTGTTAAAATGGACGTAAAATTTAGTTCGAATAGAACAAATCAGGAAAAAGTAGAAAGTAATAAAAATTAGTTTAAACATAATTTATTTTTTGAAATGAAATAAAGAGTAGTTAGTGTAGGGGTAATAGAATACAGTGTTGAAAATGTTAGCTACGCATATGCATCTAAAAATGTATGCACTGTAGGTCTTTATACTTTAGGATGGAAAAACAGCTAAGTTCATCCAGTACTAGTTGCCTGTTGAACAGTGCAAAGTATTGTGTTATGGTACTCCCAATTATTACCCAACCGATATCTACATGTTGTCCAAAATATATTCATGCAGCCTAAATATTATAAATTTATTAATTTAATCTACCTACATCGAACTTAATTATTAACATATCAATCCAGTTTTAAGGTTTTAAACTTCAATTTATATATTTTGTGAAGTGATAACAGCCATGGTAAAAGTTATTCTTTAATTAATCTGGATTTGGATTTAATTTAATATTAATTTATATTTTCGCCAGATTTAACTAAAAATTGTGTTTCGAAACACTTAAAGATACGCGTCTCAATTATAAACTTGTTCTACATTTTATTAGGGCCAAAATCTAATTGACTTCGAAACCTTGGTTTTTTCCTTATTTTTATCATTAAACCGCATGGTGCGTTTTATTGAATACCTATTTTGCTGCATATTACAAATAAATGACGCTTATTTTGTGAAAACGAAAAAAAAGTATAAAATTCGATAGCAGATTTACTGACTATTGTCTGTATGAAAGAAAATATCTCTACAATTGTTGGATATCAACTAACACTTGCATTTTCGCTAAGATAAATGACCTTACTTGTAAGATTTAAATGAATTACCAATAACTACATGATTCTTTACATCAGTTATTAATTGGAATTAATAATTTGTAACTTAAACTAATACTGGCTATAAACGACCCTGTATAATACAGATTTGCAAATATATTTTTAATTATAATCTATTGATAATACTTACTTATTAAATAATTGTTAAAGTGATGTCAAACATTTGGTATGCGCTTTTGAAAATAAATTGTTTTTTGCTAAATATTGTTCATTTATTTAATTTTACTAAAAACTCATTTAGGTATGTATCAAATGTGAAAGGTTGCTGTAACATCGGTCAAGTTTAGGTATATAAGAAAAATTAACACATATATTGAATATACATTCTTCGGTGGCAAATGGCATTGCTTTCAGAAATATGCCAATCTATTTAAATATTTTTAAATAAATCGTAATTTAATTTTACCATAGTCCATATCAGATGTCCAGGCAGTAATAAAACTTCCTACCACTATAGCTATCTAGCCGTGTTTTCATATTTGCTCGGTTCTATTAGCCTTTATTTTTAAAGGGTAACTGTGGTATGTTTACAGAAGTTATGACTTATTTAATGCCTAGACATCTGAAATGGACTATACATAGATCACGAAATTAATGAACCCTGGTTCACTTTAGGTTAGGTATTACTTTAATTCAATTTGTCATTCGGTGGGGTAAACTTAAGTAACTGTAATCTGTGAATACGTCCCTATTGGGAAATAATAAAGCGTCCACTTCAAATACAGGGTTAGACCAAAAATTGTGAAAAATATACTGCTTCCATTGTCGCTTATCATACTGTTAATATATCAATTGTCGAGCGATGACGGAATAAACTTAAAATGAGCACTAAAATTTCAATTCTACATAGATAAGTATGTATCCTTTATTTTGGAAGGTTTAAATTTTAATTTACCTACGCGTTTGTAGATTGACCTGCTTTGTTTGGTGTAAGATCCTTATTTGACAAATATTCTAATTTTAATTATTTATTATTAGTAAAGAAAATTCAGATAGAAATATAGACATACATAGTAATAAAGATTTTGATGCAGATTAATTATCGAGTAACATTTATAATATAAACGCATTAACCAGTAATTAAATCTAATTTTCGAACCAAAGTGCTACTGATTTAACTAATTTTATTAAAATGATTAAAATTCGAAGTGGCAAAATTGATATTTTGCAAATTTTAAGGTTCTAAACAATTACATAAAATTATTTCCCTGACTAAATTTACCTGAAAAACTAAATACAAAAATTTCTTCAATAGTAAATAATTCAAGGCACATTTAACTTCCATTTATCTTTTATTTAGTGAAACTTATTTAAGGCGGTTATAAAACATTTAAATAAATCGACTTTTTTTGAGAAAATCTTTTTGTTCCTTCCCTTTCTATATTTTGCGATGGTGTTGATTTTGATATACTGTTGTTCTTCTAGGTGAACGTCCTGCATGTTAAAAAAGTTCTTCTCATTACATTAGATATACGGTACTGTAACTTTCATGAAGTTATGCGCCGTTTTATTTATTTTTAATTGGTTTAATTTGTCGGGTCTCGTCCCTAGGAAATTACTGGTATACTTTAATAATTTCAAGCTGAATGCTCTTATTTAATTGGCCATTCAAAGGTTTGTTTTTCTACACTAATTTAAACAGTATCGGGTTTGATACAAATGCTACTGTTTCCGTTCACTGTAACCATTTTGATGTAAAAAGTTATGCTTAAAGACCCTTTCCGGTTTGACTTTGAACACCAATAGCTGTTGAATATAGTTTAAAATTTTCCTATAAAATTTTAGTTTAATTTGTTATAAAAAATTTCACACGTGAGTTTTTCGACTGCCGAACGTGATATTTTCGATTTCTAGTTCTTACGTACATGAATATTTCTTATTCTATTACAATCAATAAACTTGTGACTCAAACATGCAATTTCTAAAAATTTCAACTTTAATGACATTTATTTCTATTGCATTAAAATTTTCCGCCTGCCTTATATAATATTTATAAGGGTTACGGTAGCTTGCTTGAAATTCCAAGTTTTATTCCTTTTTATATTAGATGTACCCTGTATAATTTAATAAGTAAATATTAAATTGAGCTGAAAATTATGTATAACAATTGTATGTTATTTTATCTTACAATTAAACACGTCTCAGCTTAATAAGACTGTATCGATTTAATATTTAATAAATTTGCCATATTGATTTTATTTTATTGATCACTAAATCTAATACCAATAAATTTAGAAATATGTGGTATTTTCACTTTTTTCTTTTATTTTAGGTTTATATTTCGTTCTTTGTAAGGCAAATTAAATTTACTACGTGTTTCTGTAACTTTATGTTTTATAATGCATATTATTACAATATAACAGCAATTAGTATTAAATTTCGTCGACGTTTTGTTAAACATAACAGTATTTTATAAGGCTTAATACCTACCTGGTTAGACAGCGTTTTAATATCAAGAGTCATTTGCTTGATTTATTGGTGTTGCGTTTCATGGTAGTTAATTAAAAATTTAATCAATATTTTTGATTATGGTAATTCAATCATTAAGTAATAAGCAGTCATTACAGCAATTTGACTTCCTAATAATGATATATAAGATTGATTTTTTATTTATTTCTACGGGATTAATTGTGCCAATCTATTTTCTTATATTTTGGTGTAATTAAAACGTGGAGCTTATTTTTCAATTATTTTTAGTGATGCTATTACAATACACGCGAGAGTATTGTTTTATTAACTACTACCTATATTATTGTTAAGTTTAGGATGACGCCTTGTAAGCGTCATATGGCAACGTCACGTAACGATGCTATATCGTAAACAGTAAAACTTTACACAAAATATAACTGAAATTTCCATAACAAAGTTTATCAAGCTTGACTTTTTAAGTTAGCACAAAATCGCCAACTATAACGTCATTTTAATCTGAAAATACAGATAATATAATAATAATCTTCAAAACAAATGCAATTCCAGGAAGTTTCTGTTTGATAAGATGAAGAAGCTAACCTAGAATATTGCCGAGTTGGAGTATTATTTAAAAAAGACGGAAATGGGCCATTTGGAGAAGCAAAATTTCGGAATAAATTGTTCCACAAAATAAATTCAAAAAATAGATATGACCTTTAAAAACAGAAAATGTCAGGTGGAATGCAATATATGATTACTTAATTCTTTTTTTAAAGTTTTAAAATACATTAATAAATGCTTTTGCTGAATTCGTTGTTGGTGTACGTTTGCTACTGAAAGTTGTAAAATAAAATTTTTAAGAGTGATCAACGAAATAAACCTCATTGGGGTCAAATCATAAGATTTATGGGGCCAGGTTGTAGAATTCTCTTCTATCGTGTACAGTCTGTCTCATCTTTTGTAAACACATATCTTGTACAACTTGTCAAATGTAAATTTGTAGCTAAAATATGCAGAAGAGCAACAAGGATTACTTTCATGCTCGACAAAAATAACAGTCAGCTAAGTGTAATTAACTACGAATAAACACATTGCGTAGATATACATTTATTAATTCTAACATTTATTTATAAGCACACTTTATCTGCTAATGTCTTTATATATTAATAGTAATTACTGAACTAACTATATAAGCACTGAGTCATCTATTTATATGTGAACTGTAAATTCTAGAATATACAAGAAAAGTTGAGAACCGACGACTCATTCAAGTTAGTAATTCGAAAGCATGGCTCGTCACGGAAATATAACGGGTGACATATAATGCATGTCAATGCTAATTTTTGTTACACTGCTCCCTCCTTAAGGACGTTGCGTCCCGTTACAGCGATCTCGGTCTGTGTAGTTGAGATGTTTCTACTTCGATTGTCAATATAGAGGAATGATGTCAAAATCTGCACTGCGAACAATGTTCCTGTAAAAATGGCAGTCAACTGTTTTCTTTCTTGGCAGGACATCTCTGGGATTCCAACTACAGACCAAGATTTCAGTGCACATGCCTCGAAACACTATCGCTATCATGTTGGGCACCTTTTGTCAGCAAAGTTAGTCTACGCTACAGCCGATCTTCGATATAGCTAACTTCTGTCACTGTTGGCACAAAGTTGCTTCTTTAAGTACCACAATCTCTCCGACATGTCTTCATAACGTGGCTATGACCATAGTTTTGTAATGAGGTAGTAAATGTTTCGCATACCCTGACGGTGACGGCGTCGTAGGTAGCATGCCTCACCAATTTCTGATCACTACTGCAGTACCCTTTTCACACGGCAGCAGTACCAAGAGACATCCGTAGATTTTTTACAACATAATAAGTCAAATGATAGTCTTCTGAGATATATGAATTGCTCCATCTCGACATGGTACGCTCTTTGTTCAGGTTGTTCTTGGTGCGCATTCCTACCAACGTACGGAGCTAACCAATTCATATGTACCACTATAAGTTTTTCTTTGGGTAGCTTCCTAATCAAGTTTAAATCATTGATCCTTTCTATAACAACATACGGACCTTCCCAAGATCGTTTCAGTTTGGGTGATAGACCTCGTTGTTGATGGAGCTGATATAACGATATTAGATGATTTAGTTGAAATTCTCCATTTTTAGAATGTACATTATAATTTACCTTCATTCGACCACTAGCAATCTGAATGTTATCGTATACTCTCTCATGTATAGAGTTTAGCCTCCGGCGGTGGCTGTCAACGTAATCACTTCCGGCATTTTCCTCTTCTCTGGACCTACTATCAAACTGCAGATCACATGGAAGCTTTATCTCACACTCAAACAACACTTTAACCCTGGCCTCGTCTGTTACCACATGTACTGCCGTTTGATACGCCATTAGGAGTAGATGTAAATATTGATCCAGTCTAGTTAATGGTCTGAGAACTCGTTTGACAAACATTTCCTCATGGTTCCTTCTTTGCGGATAAAGAGCAATAGTCCTGGTCTTTCGTATTTTGAATAATTCACAAAGGCTTTTGAATAAGGTCGACTGAAAATGTCAATCTTGGTCGGAATGCAATTTCAATGGAATTTCAAAACAGCCAAAGAGCTCCTTCATCAATGTTTCGGTTACTGTAACTGCCCCATAATTTGGTAGAGTATACGCCTCAGGCCACTTACTAAAATATTCTTCGGCGATTAAGATGAATTTTTTACCTCAATCCGTTTCCAAAAACGGATCTGTTATATCAATAACCACTCTTTCAAAAGGGCTGCCCACGTCGTACTGTATCATCGGTGCTTTCCGTCCCCTAAGTGGACCGTTTCCCGAAGCGTATGTTTTATACTTTCGGCACCATTCCTTAACCTCTTCCTTGCAGTTCACCCAATAAAACTGTTCCGGTGTCTTCTTTACACCTATGTGCCATCCTGATCGTCCATCATGCAGCTGTCGAAAAATCTCTGCCATCCCAGTCTTTGGAATTGTTAACTGCGCTCGTTACTCTATTCCACTTACATTTCCAGGGTTCCTTTCCAAATGGGTTTGCAAGGAATCCCATTGAGCCCAGTATACTTTAACGACGCTGATAAACGGGGCCATTTCTCCCCATACAGGTTTTCGATCATTGTTATTCCGTTTAAGAAATAATTTTAAATCTGAACCGTTTTCTTGGTCTTGTCTCATTTTTCCAGGTAACCAACGATCGTTATTAATAATACCACATTTGAGGTGTTCTTTAATTTTTTACTTCAGCCGAGAGCAGTGGTTGCAGTCTCTAGACAAGGTCTCCTCGACAAAGCATCAGCATTACAATGTTCCTTCCCACACTATGTTCCACCTCGAAATCGTTCCCTTGCAGCCGTTCAATCCATCTCCCGATTTAGCCTCTTGGATTCCTAAACTGTAGAAGCTATTTCAATGCTGCGTAATCAGTTCTCAATAGAATCCTCCGCCCATAAAGATATTTCAAAACGCATTCAATTGATTTTATCATCGCTAATAATTTATTACGTTGATACTTTGTCAACACCTTGATAAAATATCCGATTATTCTCTCGTGTCCATCCTACACCTCAGACAGCACAGTGCCGATACCAACTTCATTGGCATCTGTGTCCAAAAAAATCGGAATTCTATTTTAAAGCAACATAGAGCAGGTGTGGTTATTAAAATTCGTTCCAGCGCTTCGAAACACTTGTGACAGTTATTGTTCCATAATAAGGATTGATCTTCTTCAGTAAATTTCGGCAGAGGTTTTGCAACATTCTCAAATTGACGTACGAATCGACTATAGTAGATATAGTCCCAAAAAGTTTCGTAATTTGTGTTCATCTTTGGGCTGTGGCCATTCTAGCACTGCTAGAATTTTCTCTGGGTCAACTGTTACACCTTTCTCAGAAACTACGTAACCCAACTTTTTTCTGAAACAGGTTGCACGTTGGACTAACTTGCAGATAAGCATTGCGCTATCTTTGGAATACCTCTTCAAAATTATTTATGTGTTCGTCAAAGGAATTTTCAACTACCATCACATCATCCAAATAAACCAGGTACGTTTCCCGAAGGAAAATTGGTGTCATAGAGCGCTTATGTACTGAATAAGAGGCCCGAGTTCAATTCACGGCAAAGACAAATTCTTGCGTGTATATAAAAACTTAAAATAATTAAAAATTACATATGTTAATTATTATAACATAAAAATTAACAATTTAAATATATATATATACAAGGTGACGCAGAATAACGGGAATTTTTAAACAATATACAAAAACCAAGAGTGATGGAAGAAAATCATTCTATTTATAGTAATTGGAACATTAAAACTTGCCATTTAAGAAACTTTTGAAATACGTAGTGGCAGCTGTGAGCAGGTGGCAGCACTGCGAGACAGTGGCTGTGAGCTAGTAAACACTCCGCCATTTCAGTAACCATGAATCAGTGGAATGGGCAACAGCGTGCGTTAGCCATAAAAATGTTTTATAAAAACGGTGATAGTTTGAAAGTTGGACAGAGTGAGTTCCGACGTTTTTACAACTTAGGGCGTCATGACGCCGTTCCGTCAAAACGCGGTGAAAAGTTGGATTAATAATTTTGAAGAGACTGGATCTGCTATAAAGAAGAAACCAACAGGACGTCCAAAAAGTACTCGTATTGCACAGCCCGCGGCGTTCTATCCGTAAGCAAGCAGCTGCGGTTCAAATGTTCCGGGAGAGTGTTCGCAGAATTCTTCATTTAGATTTAAAATTTCATCCATATAAGCTGCAGATAGTGCAACAACTGAAGG
>JAHWXV010422052.1:0-10130 GCA_024586415.1 Phrixothrix hirtus
TTATTAAAATGAATTAATATCAAGTGTACATATAGTAATTAATAAAAAAAGGATAAAATATTTTAAATAGTTTTCTATTTAATACGTGATGATTAAAGAAAGTTAACTTAATTTTTTGATTGATATTGTCTTCAATAATACAAAATGATTAAAATTTATAATGTCTACAAATAATTTTTACGGTAAGTGATTACCAAAATTAATCGCTTTACAATTGCGTCTTTGTATAGATAAGGGTGTCCAACTGCCGTGTTTGAGGGCCAATGTTATGTACTCAGTTAATTGTTTGCTTTCTCTTGTCTATACAATTCTATGAATGACTGTTATTTTTACAATCTAAAAATTTAATTAACTGTTTATGAAAATGTCTACGTTAAGCTACCCACTTGGTTTTTACACTCGAGGTTAATTAAAACTGTGTTTTCTACCTTGTTTGTAGTTTTATTCTCTTCCACTTTGGTTATTTGTAGCTTGGTGGATTTAGCTTGCTGAATATGTGTAAGTAGAACACGTTGTATTTCTTTTTGTAAGTACAGTGGTGCTATTTGCCCTCAAATTAATGAGTAGAGCTGACCGAAATTCGGGCAGTCCCTTCTCTAGTTACAACATTACGATGGACTTGCACATCGGGTCTCTTGAAGCACTGCTTGTATTGATTAAAATCCCTATACTCGATGATTACTAGAACGATGCAGGACCTCGTGGAAAAGACCTCGTTTTCTTTGGTGCTCGGCTTTTTATTGACTTTTGGGGGGTTGTTTGTCCAATGTCGTTCACTGGATTTCAAATTTCAACCAATAGTTTTAAACTGGTTGTTCTTTCCACCTTATTGTTTCGCACGGAAGAACGTATTTGCGTAAAACGTGTCGGTTTGTAGCTTTGCACTTTGTTGACACTAATCTTTCTTTTAATGCGACAAGTTGGCAAATTTTTCAGGTATCGTTTACTCTTTGATGGCTATTCAAGGCGTCACGATTTTCGTGAGGACTTGTCTGTTTAGTTTACTGCTTGTCGTATTAAACTTTTACTTATCCTAAATCTTAAAATTATGTTTCTAACTATTTAAGGAATTAAAACTACTTTATTCATATCTATGAACTCTTATAGACATTTACTTTATTAAATTCTTAGATATGTTGATGATCATTAATTGTATTAAATTGATGACATCAACACCCTATTGTTATGAAATAATAAGAATTGAACTCGATCTGTCACTATAATTGATAATTTGTAATGTAAAAGGTACAATTCGGTAAATGCAAATCAATAGATTTAAATGTAGGTATGACAATAATTCAAGACATGTTTCTAAGTACAACTAAATTAAGGGTTCCTAATATTTATATTTATACTAAGTTGAACAATAAACTTTAAATTGTGGCGTTTACTTACTCTAATAATTGAACTTACTAAAAATGCGGTATGCTATTTACAAAATTATCTCAAGTGTCTATTTTGAACTTGGCGGAAATAATATTGAACGTTGACACAGCGTCTTTAAAGTACGCGTGCACTCAGCGACATAAATAAGAAAGCGTTTTTTACTGTATTAATCTTTAGCTTCGACTGACTCAGAAGCACTTCTTTTGGAACGGGGGGAGAAAGCGGAAATCGTTGGTAACTAGTTTTAGAAATACTCGTGTCTAGAATATTATTACATGTCTATGCAATTGCTGACGTAATAGTATTTAAAATACCCTTGTTACATTGTATTATATAAATATCTCACCCAATTTTCATTTTATAACAAAGAAAGAATTTAAAGCGTAATTTTTAACTGAATTAATAATAATTGGGATATTTAATCTTATTGCTATTATCATTAAAATGTTGACGAGATATTACCAAATATGCGCAAAAATGTGTATTTCTATATACCGGGTGTTTCTAAATAATTTGATATTGTTCGCCAAAACTTAAGACGCACTTGTTCTTGCGCTTTTAGAAAATCGGATCCATTGACGAACAATACATTCACTTATATATTTGTGGCTGTATATAGTATACAATTCACAATTAATGCCTGCTGCTTAAGTATTTTTATCCAAAAAAATTTTATCACACCACGCACTTAGCATTTAGAGAAATTTTCCATTGAGATGCTCGTTTTATAGGTTTATAAATTAACACATGGTGCCACAATGTTTCCACTTGCACATGTTGAAACAAAATGAGCCAGCGTATTTCTTGCTGTACGCAAAAACGAAGGTCAGTTTCCGAACAGGTTTCGTATTTATTACGTTGAAGATAATAAATAAGTGGTTCAAAGGGGCAATGGCGATAAGCGAAGGTATGGGGACAACGAAATAGCCGCTTGGCATCGCATACAGCGAGAAAAATGCTTATTCGGAGGAAGACTATGCCAAAAAAAGGCATAATGGTAGGTGAAGACCAATAGAGGACTTAAATGAATTGCAAGATAAATGAGAAGCAAATCGACCAATCAAAAGTGGAAAATCGAGTAAAACGTGCAAAGCGAAGATGAATATGAGCAAGAAAAGCAGAATTAGCTAAAAGGAGGTCTTATTTTAATTTTGGGCAAAGGAGCCTGTAGCAGAAAACTACACCGTTCAAGGACCTACATTTGGGGATATCGTAGCTCAGCACGACGCTACGTAATCCTCCAAAGCATTAACAGTTTTGGCGAGAATTGAGTGTTAACTCATAATTATAAATATGCGGTTTCCGGGATCTCGTTCAAGACCTGAGGTTTTCATAGCGGTTTGATATCTTTACCGTGGGATGCTCAATACTATAGGGAAGAACCAAGTTGCCGAACCAAAGAGGTGACCTAGTGGAAGCTTCCAGAGACAGACTTTCAAGAGCTTATTCTCGGTTTTAATTCTGCCAATAAATTTAGGTATAGAGATTGTATGACCTTTCTACTAAATGTAATGGTAAATAAGCGTAAACTGGTTTCGATAAGATATGACAAATCCATAAAAGCTACCTATCGGCCGAACATGTCTTTAGAATGTAGCAGAGCAAACTTTACAAATCGCCACGCTTGAAAAGTTGGAAGTAATCCATTAATAATTAATATAATGAATTTATTTTTAGCAGTAAAGAATAGCAAATGTTATTGAAGGTATATCGCTATCTTTGAGATGATATTCAAACTAACAAGTAAAGGTACCCAACTCTCCCTCGCCGATTTTAATGAAACTTTGCCCACTTATAGGGTTATGGAAAATATTTTATCTGCGAAGATGTGGGTTCATTTATATAGGCTACTTCTACATTAGAAATTGCTTTAGTCGAAAGCCTGAAAAGTGTTATCAAGTTTTCAGGGATACTATGTACGAGTTGGACGTGAAAATTCAAAAATACAAAAGGTGTCGACGAAAATTACGTCTTTTTAGGTTTTTGTGCCTTCTGAACTTATTGTTTTCGTCAACAATTTAAAATTAAAGAAATAAATGCAATAGTGTTCCATTGTATCCCATCGGTACTCCTTTAATAGAAATTTATTAATAAGTACTTATTTTTCATTTATAAATGAAGGATATTATGGTACAGACAAATTCTGATTTTATTCTTATATGTTAAAAAATAAAATTTTTTTGAGAAACCTTGTAACGTTGGACGCTACCAACAGTTGGATCATAATACGTAATAGCAAAATCAGCGTGACCTTTGCTACATAGGTACGTATCATATATGAATAAACACGTTACAAAACTATAGTTATCGTATAGATATCATTGTCAGACTTTGCAAATGACAACTGCCGCGGTTGTACGATATCGTTCAACGATTTTTAATCCTACATATAGTGTACTTATTCAGAATTTGCAATTTATTTTTGACCAAAACGTTAAATTCAGAACCCTCAAGAACCTAAAAAATCAATTTTCGTCGACGTCTTTTTAATTTACATTAAAGAAATCGTCTTATTTGCCAGTCATATGCGTAATATTTGAACCGCCATTTTGTATTTTTGAATTTTCACGTTAGATTCTATTTTAGTAACTCCAAAAACTCTATGATATCTTTCAAGCTTTCGAATAAACAACAGTATAGTTCCCCTGACGCGAAAGCATCCTCTATAAGTAAGAGGTATTTTCTATCGTTAAACCTGCATCTCCTAGATAAAAAAAAAATACGTATCGATTATGTTTCCCAGCTCTATAAGTTGACAAATTTCCGTCAAATTGTAAGCGCATCGCAATATTACAAAGGCAAGTGTAAAAAATCCTTAAGAAATAAGGTTGAAACAATGTTAAGTAGTCTAATTCCAAGTTCTATATTCAAAATAGCAATATGCGCCTATATTTTATTTCAAGCTTAACGCAAATGACAAATGTCGAACGTCTGTCTTATATATATTGATTTTCTATAACAGTGGAGTTTAAATTTTGTTACATTAATGAAAAAACTATAGAATTTGAACTCGTTAGTTGTTGAATCGTAAATTATTTGAAATAAATGAAGATTGTGAAATGCTAACATATTACGTAATATTTTAATGACCATTTTTAACTTATACATGGAATAATAAGTTTATAAAACAAACCAGATAGATTTATTTGCAGAGCAACTTTTAAAATGCTTATTTAAAAGTAAAATAATATTGCAGCTAACATAGTAGGTATTAAAGAATAAAATAATCGTCACAAAGACAGTTCAAAAACAAGTCGTTCATTATTACGCCTGCATTGTTCTTTGATGAATGATGTTTTCACAGTCTAGAATAAAACCATCAAAGAAGAAAACAGTAAAAAGTTTGATAAAGTCCTTCGTAGCCAAATACATAAAAACTGGCTGGAAGCAGATCGAACTAAACAAATAGAACAATTTATTATAAAAATTTAAAGAGTTCTAGAGTTCGATTCAAAATGAAGTTATCAAGTAGCTTCAAACAAACATGTCAATCGTCTGAGAGAAATAGCCTTCATAATTTTGCGGAATAAACAGAAAAAAGCAGACGTAAATTATTAGAATGCCTCAAAACTCCATTATCGCGAGGGCTTTATCTTAAGGTTCGTTATCCCTGTGTGATCACAAACACGGCCTCTACACCCTGATGAGACAGACCGATCCACCGAGAATACCTAAACACTACTTGAAAATCCGCAAACACACACGAGGCTGTAGATTAAATTCACCCCCGAGTTTTCTTGTCGATTCGTCTCTTAGTTTGCCGTCATCATGTCGGAAACGTCGTTATCTTCACACTAGAAGACGAGCCGATAGAATAGGAACGAGTTTAAGTGTGCATTCGGAATTTAACAAGTTAACGATATAGAAGGAAAAGAATTTCAACTGACACAAGTTTTTATTTCTTTTACGATACAAAATTTAATTTGTACATCAGGAATTAGGAACGCTGAAATGGAATAAGCTATGACACTATCTACAAACAAATCGCTGGTTAAAAAGCTTGCAATATATAAATTATTTGAACGTAATTTTGTTGACAAAATAAATAATTACATCAGAATTAATATGATCATGAATATAAATGGCAGTTTAGCAGAGAAAGCACGACTTCAAAGAATTATAAAGTTCTTTATATAATTATATATACATACATAACTAAAATAAAATAAATGATTTGCCGAAAAATACAATTTGTACCTGCAAACTTGATTAAATTTTTACCTTATATGGACATTTAATTCTACCTATATGAAGTTGTTAATTGAGTATATTAAAATTTAACTTCCTATTATTGTATTATAAGGTAATTAAACAAAGTTGGATAACAATCAATACTGTTTAATGATAGATTTCACCAAAAATTCTTAATCTCTGAAAACTGTTATTCTACGAGTATATAAGTCTCTTTTTCATAAATGAGGTGTGAAATGCAAAATATGCTTATGAAATTATAGTTTTCTAGAAAAACAAAATTTTATTAGCTTCTGTAAATATCAGAAGTATGTATCTACTCATTTTTATATCGGATATGTGTTCCATTTTTTGCGCAGTATTTAACAACATAATTGACTGCTACAATTTTGAAAGAAAAACTAGAAGTGGGTCTCGGATTTTTCCTAGCAGCTCCTTTTTAATTTGGAATAGTAATAGAGAACCTATTAAGTGTCCTAATTTTAACAATAACTTTTAATTTTACATAAACAGGGAAACAACTGAAATACACTAAATAAAGAAATATAAAAGATGAAAAAATGTTGTTCATAGATAAGTATCTTTTTCTGAATGATATCCTCCACCCAAATTTGTAATTTGTGTTTCAATAATGGAACAAGGATTACCATTTACCAGCTCAGCTAGTTCACAACGTTTTTGAATGTAGAACCCTTTATCAAAAGATACTGTTCATCCTATACCATAGTTAGGCTGGTGAATTCGAGTTCGAATTTTTGCTGTAGTAGCGTGAAAATATTAATCTATTTGCGTATCGAAATGAGATTTTTTCAAAACCCATTTGAGTTCATAATGGCCTTCTTTATACCACGATATGTATTGTTTTAAAAGGTTAGTAACGTCAGTAGTTAACCTTATTAAACGTCAAAATCCAATAGAAAATTGACAAAACTTTCATATTCAAATGTCAAAACGTTAATGTCAACAACTGTAACTAAAATCCCTAAATCAATTATATGTCAAAAAAGTACATTTTTTCCTAAACTTTTAGCAAATACATAAAATAGTATAAAAAACGCGTTTGATAAGACGTTTTGTTTTATCATACTCGTGTGATAAAAACATGAAACTTGTTTTTTAATATACTATTTACCACCGACGTGCCTTGTTTCTATATAGCGATGTTTGCTGTTGCCATCTGGTGGTTTGCCATTTGAAGGAAGTGTTGATAATCCCGCACTAGTGACCGAACGCGGCTGGGACTTCGGGGATGCATAAGGGCAACCTTTCAACTCCCGCCGAAAGGGAAGGTTATCTTGCCTAATAATAACTATTAGTTGTTTTTCCTGAGAGAATCTTAACGTATGGAATGGAATATTGTGTGCTTTGAAGCATTTGGTGATTTTTGGTGTTATTCTGTTATAGAAGACGGCATTTTTATTTCTACTGCTGTGTTATTTGTCTCGTTTTCCTTTATATGTTACTTTTCTAAATGTGGCGATGACCTCGGACCATCTTCCTTTTGTTCTGAGAGCTATTGAGGGTACGTTGCTACTTGATTTTCTCAGCAAAACTTCGTCGTCTTTGTCGAGGTCGTTCAGTGCCTCAAATTTATTTAACGTTTTTTTTTGTAGCAGGATCTTCCTTAAATTTGAACTATTTCCACTTGTTCGCTGTAGTAAGGTCGTCGAAGTCGCATACAACTTTGGGTTTATATGTTGCGGTATTAAAAAGAATGGTACTACTTATAAAACGGTTTATTTACGCAAGCCAAGTGAAAATTAAAACAGTTTATTTAGATATAACAACTGAAAATTAAAACAACATTTTGGTAGTACAACAAATAAAAAGGACTATCTATAATCTATTATTACTGAGTGAAAAGTCAATCTTTGTACGTACTCTATACGGCGCGGTGGTCTGTTTGAGATAGTAGTATAGGTTTGCAAGATATCGACGCGATGTCATCTGTCTTCGCCGAGTTCTGATCTCCTGTTATATTTGATCACGACAGTCGGCAGTATCCCTCGAGACATATAGGCACAGATGGGTCACATGCAGCGGTCGTCGTGTAACTAATCTCTATAAACAGTAATCAGGAGCGGATATCTCGTGCTAGAGAGTACTCGCGACAGTCCTTGCCACTCAGTATCGCTAAATGTCATGGCGTCTGGCGTCGTTTGTAGGTCGCTACATAGCAATTGGCTTGCAGACGACAATATGTTGTCGCTCATAGGTAATCTTGGTACAGCGTAGTTGTGCCTACGCTACCGATATAACTCGACCGACAACAACGATGCTGAGGGGTCCTTGATATCGAGCGCAAATGTTTACCGAACAACTTATTTGCGGTCGGCTCAAGATCGGTCAAGTTAAAGCTTCGGTGTGGATTACACCTGGTGGCCTATGTCTCGAGGGTCTCTGGTGTTATGTAATTCTATACTTCCGGCCGTTTCCGTTACAGAACATCTTGGAACGGAGCAAAGGTCTAGTATACGGAGAATTTTCAATCTGAACGGTATTCAAGATTTTTGTAACTTTGGCGAGTCCACAAGACGTTACACAAAAATAGCTGCAAAATTTTGCTACGAAATAGATTAAATTTACAGAAAAGCGTTTACGGTCTAGCGTGGTTATGCACCGAGCCGTATCTCGTGTTGAATTCCACACAAAAATTGCCTTTTGCTCTGCAAAAGCACCTTGTTTATAGTTAAACTTATATTGTCGTGATTTATTCCTTGAACGCGGTCGTTTACAATTTTCTCTGTCTATTATGTAATCAATCAAGTAACAATACATTTGCTTTGAAGTAATTCTTACATAGCATGGCGCAATCTTGCGTGCCTATATTTAATTACTTTCCTTTAATTAACTAATGGTTTGAATCATCCGAGATTATTGTTATATTAATTGTTTCGGTTACCAAAATCCCGATTGAATTCGGACGGTAAATGTCAAGTCATTTGTTGCATAATGTTATGCAATGCTGGTTTATTTAGCTTATAGCTTAATTAATACAGGTTTAATTGGTCTATCTAATCAGTTTTGTTAAACCGTAAATGGATTAATTACGATTTATACAATTCCTTTATTTGGATTAAACTGAATTCACTCGCTCCCGCACGGTTTCTACATTAATGCACGCTTGAAGTTTATATTGCCTTTATTAAGTTTTTAATTTCTACACCTCCAGAATTATGAATATTGCATATGATTTACATTTTTAACTTCAACGGTTTTAAACTCGTCTTCGGTTTGATTAATTCAACGGCGTTACTCGCTAGCACCAGAAAAGATAACCCAAAATTACTTCTTCTGGCCTTTATAATATTCGGCATCCCACTATGGTATTTTTCTATTACCTAATAAGCGTCTTCCAAATTTCAAATTTTAAGTTTCGAGTTTGAAATAGCAAACGTTAAATATCTGTTCCAATCGCGGTTTTTTTCCTTTGCGCTTCAAGGCTTCAATCCCGATTGCTTTTTTATAACGTCGGCAAATAGTGATTCCCTTTGGTGACGTCTTTACCCAAATAGATGTTATGTGAAATGTTTTTTGCGTAATTGCTTAATTATTAATTACAACGTCTAACAGCGTAGATGGACTATACATGCTCTGTGACAGTTACAGAACATACATTGTCTTAGAACATGCGTTACTTTCAGCAGAAACATCACATAACATTCCTACAACTGAAAATACATGCACAATTACTAGTACTACTACTATTATGACCAATCATGACATTCCCTTAGCGGGAATAGGCAAAACCCAGTATCAACCCTCCACCTTCTCAACCACTGCATGCGACCATGCATTAACCCCCTCTCACTACCAACACCATACACCTAAACTTCCAACACCATCTACTATTATCCACCAATCCTACTATCTCTACTATCACCCATTCACAATTTTTCTCCATTCCTTTCTGTTCTGACACGCTTCTTTTGCTTCCATTAAATTCATACAACGTCTTAGGCAAGATCTCCAATTCTATGTGCCCTTTAATCTCTTTCCTTTAATAGTTTCTTCAATCATATTCAGCCAGCTGTTTCTCGGTCTACCTCTACCAGGTTTTTCAATCATACCTGCCCCTTATATCCTTTTGTGAAGCGTTCTTCAATCATTCTTCCCACATGTCCAAAACATCTTAACGCACTTCTTGCAGACAGCTCAGGTATTGCCTCGTTCACGTAGCACGTATCCATCACCCATTCATCCCTTACCCTGTCACGCTTCGTTTTGCCACATGCAGCTCTTAAGCACCTTATACCTACGGCGTTTATTTTACTCATATGCTTTTTCTGACGTGCCCAAGTTTCACTGGTACATAAAACAATTGGAACAAATACACTATTATACACAGCGTTCTTTGATTCCATACTTAACTATTCACTCTTGGTTACTGACCACATGGTGCCAATTATTTTCCAGCCTGCATTCACTCTGATTTCAATTTCACTGTCTACTCACCCATCATTCGCAAACATTCTGCCAAGGTAAGCAAACTTATCCACTTGCTCAATTATCTCGCTACCCAACATCAGCTGACATATTTCCTTTTCACCTTT
>JAHWXV010422056.1:0-11724 GCA_024586415.1 Phrixothrix hirtus
TGTCTTTACATTTAAACACATTTTTTAGAACGATGCATGACTAAACCCTATTTTTATTATTATCAGTTATTCATAAATAACTTCTTCAAAATTGTTAAAATAATTGTATACATTATTCCTAAATTCATTCAGTTCTGTGAAAGGGCAATCCCCTTATTCCGTTATTTATTGTAGTAAACAAATCGCAATGTGCCTGCTGCAGCTGTAAAAGTGTATACTATTGTAAATTAATAATGTTAAGTAGGTCAGTTATAATTTTATGAATGATATAAGAGTTTTAGTCTGAACGCAGCCATAGGCGGCTCCTTAGAGAAAAAAAGGACTTTTTTGTATTCATATTTTTTTTAAATTGTACGTTTATTGGGGTGTGTGTAAGGTCTACATACAGCCCCTGAAAGGAATAACATATTATCTTAAACACCCTGTATAGATAGAGTTTATTAAACTTCCTATTACAAAGCTTTGAGACTCGTTGAAACGGGAGTCATTACTTTGTACTATAAGAAATGGGGCAACTAGAATTAAATAGCGAAAACTTTCCAAGAATTTTAAAATTAATCTAAACCGCTTTTAGTAATAAAAATTAAAAAACACTTATGAACTTTGTATACCTGTCGTTCTTAATCGCATATTCGATAGACTTCAGCTGATAAAAAATTTTCTCATTATAAAAAACAGTAACTACAATACACATTTTATTAAGAAATACGCTTGGATAAAGTTAAGTAAATTAGAAAATATCAGCAAAATTAAATTACATGGAACGTAATACAAACAACTGTCCATTCACATTTAAAACAAAATTGGGTTAAATAATGGCATGTACTACGTACAATAGTCTAATTAAACTCAATACCATAAATATACCATTGGTTTAATGAAAGATCTAAAAATAAAATGAAATAAAGGGGTTACATCTACAGTTCCAGCTAGTGCATTAAATCAATAAAGATACCTTCATCAAATGTGTTTAACGCCCTAAAAAGGTTTTTGCACACATAGACATCTTTTTATGAAGGGTTTATACATCAAATTCACAAAATGGAATTGTTTAATCCTTCAAAGAGAAATATTTTGTAATTCTGCTCATAGAGACACGGATGGTTGATTATCAACTTTTATATGAAATCTTTTATGGCAATATATCAAAAGCATCGGCACAGAAGTCATTCGTTTTAACATATTAAAACAAGTGAATATCTTAAGTTTTAAAGTACGTGCATAAATGTAGTATAGATAAAAACAAAATCGACCAAGATCTAGTTTTGAAACCAAAGTTTTTGTATCCAGTTTTCACGTCTATTAGTTTAGGAGTATTAAATTAACATTTTTAAATCGTCATTCAATATATTTGGGCATCGATATTTTCCGTTAATAAATGAGTCAAAGTACAATATACTGTTTTTGAGTAACTTCAAATTAGGCACGCGATATAAACGAGGCTTGGGGCGCACAACACGCCATTGTTTTTCAAAATTCAATAACGTAAATATTGGTCTTCAAGATGAGAAAGCCCAAGGGAACCCGGCTACTGTTAATAGTGAACTGAAACTTTAGTGAAACAAAACACGCGCAAAACGTATGAGAAATGGCACACGAGTCGGATTTTGGTATTAAAGCCATTTCCGGTCATCTAAAGAAAATAAAAATTAAAAAAGCTCAATAATGGATTCCACGCGAACCTACAGGAAATCATAGAAATCGATTTAATAGAATTGTGACAAGCGAGGAAAAATGGATTATTTACGACAATGGCAAGCGATCTGCGCAATGGCTTGACTGTGCTGAGATGTCAAACTACTTTGCAAAGCATATGTTGCGCCAAAAGAAGATGGATGGTGCTCTTCAGCTGCTGTCATTCATTACACGTACCTGAGCCTTGACGAAATCACTAAATGATATTGTCGTGGAATTAACAGAAAATAATAAGAAACTAAGTAAAAAGCAACCGTTATTAGTTAATTAAAATGGGCGAATCCTGTTGGGTGACAATTCATGACCGCATGTAGTACAAATAACCCTACGAAATATTGTCATGTGAATACTCTCCAGGCCTGTCGCACATCAATTACCACTTTTTTAAACATTTGAACATACAACCTCGTATCTCACTGGCAACGATGTATTAACATACATGGTTCTTATTTTAATTAATAAAATCCATTTTATCACAGTCCAAAATCTTCTTGGGGCCTAAGAAGACTTGTCATATCATTTTCAAGGCGATGGTTTTGCTTCCGGTAGCTCGCGGGAGGTCGAGAATCCTTCTAACTAGTTTCTTTGTGACATCACTTTGAAAGGAATAGTAATACATGAAATCGCCGAAATGGGTAAAAGAGAGGGTTCCACCAGATTTTATTTGGGGAACTCGCTTACAAATCTGGAAAATACTACAATGCCAGTGATAATTACCAAGTGCATATGAATCGCTAAAGTCATAGATAGCAATGCTGTAGACGGCACCGAAATATAAATTAACTTATGATGATTGAAGACAAATTCGATTGGAATGTATACTGCGTCACTGAATTATACAATTTCTAGCATTGTAGTTACTAACAATTAAGTAAACTACTTGCCAGAGGTGGCCGGTACAAATAAGTACAATAGGCTTACCTTAAAAATATCTGAAAAGTTAAAGTAAAGTATATGCTAACGTATTGAAATAAAAGATTAAATATTCAACAACAATTATAATAAATCAAATTGAAATATGTCATAAATGGTATGTCATGATTGGGTTAACAAGTCAAAAATCAAGTACTAATAAGTTCCATAATCAGATATCAATTATTGTGGGAACCCACAAAATTCTTACTACCTTAAAATGTTAGACTATACTTAACAAACAATTTTATAGTGAGGTTACGCGTATGTATTTGGTAGTGATTGAAAACAAGAAGGTTAAAGTGTATACATACGAGTCAAAAGGACAATTTTTGTTCAGGCGACATGTCGACAGTCTCATCTGTTATTTTCAAGCCCTTTATTTTGGATTTCTGCTGCGACTTCTTGTGACAATAGTTGAAGTCGAAGTCGAAGTCGAACTATTGTCACAAGAAGTCGCAGTAAAAACACAAAATAAAGGATTTGAAAATGACAGATGAGGCTCTGTCGAAACGTCGCCTAAACAAAAATTGCCCTTTTAATGACCAAAAAGACACGTGGAAGGGATCTCGGAAAAACAATAGGACATGCAATCTCCACGGAAGCATTCGAAGTAACATATAGAATATTACAAAGGTTGGATAAATTACACTCGGACCATGCAGCGATTACTGCACCTGTACTAAACGTTTATCGGTACAACCAATGCGTAATTCAATATAAAAAATTCCATGAACGTTAACAATTAAATTTTCCCATGAAATTACAAGTGAAGTTAACGAACTCTTCTAAGTTTAGACCAGTTTTCCAGTCCCTTAAGTAATCAACGTAAAAATCAGTTACTTGAGTCTATCTTGTGTAATATCAGTGTCCTATGAATACAAGAGCTTTCTTTATAATTTGATTAGCCCAATTTTAATTTTCAATGTCAAATTCCTTTTTTCAACCAATTGTGAACATTTGTAAGCGCGTCTGAAAATCTTGCGACTTTGGTCGCTTATTTGAAAACACCCGGTATATACTTCCGTGTAGTATTAATAAAATCTAACTGGCAAAGAGCCAATATTAGTTTTACGTCAAAATTGCTTTGTAACCTTATAAATAATATAATTCCATTTTACGAACAATTATGAAAAGCTTAAAATCCTAAGTTACATTTTATAAAAATTAGGAGCACTTTTTTAAATAAACATACATATTCAACAATTCCCGCTTGAAGGCCAACAAGTTTAAAAATATATATATTGAACCCTCTCGTCTTCGCCTTCAATTTCAAGGAAAAAGACTTCACTTCATGAGTACTGCTGGTATCGAAAACAAGTAAAACTGGGTTATTTGATAGTTCGTGTCGTCAGGATATTCAAAGGAATAGTTGAGAAGTATCCGTATGTCTATTTAAGGGATTAAGTTAGTATCCGTTTGATCTATTTACACCTAGCCCAAATTTCTAGAAAAGGATCGATTCCAACTCCCTGTCAATTGGAACTCAAGGCGTTGTATTGTATAAACGATTAAGTGAATATCCGAGACCGCCATCTGTAATCTCCGATTTCTCCGAGAGTAACGCAATCTTCAGATCACTAAGTAAGTGATAAATTCCGTTAATTACTTTTCATCAATTTCCATCCCTCGCTAAATTATTCCAGCTGGGTCAAATCAGATGATCACGTAGAACTACCGGATAAGTCCATAAGACTATAACTATTTGTGAATGTTTAATACTTTATAATATTTAGGGTCGTTACGGCCAACTTCTTTTGTTCATTTTAGATTAGTTTAATTTTAGTAACCCAAGGGCCTCTTGATTTAGAAATACTACATAATCGCTCCCGTTAATTACAAGTGGAAGAACTTGTAATTTCTTAATTGTATGTTCTGCGTTTTACAGTTTATTATATTCAATTTTTAAGTACAGATCTTATTTTATTATATGTAGACACGTCATGATAACCTATACTTTCTTTCAAGAATTAGTTATCATTCTTAGCACTTAATTAGTTTAGGTAATCTGTCGTAATTCTACCTGATTGAGGGTGAAACCCAGCGACATGAATTGAAAGTACTAAGTTAATGTAAGTACATATTAACGAAATCTTAGGTAAAAGAATTGGAGATCGGTCTCTTTATTTTCCGAACTATCAATTATCCGTTATTTATTATTAAAGATAAAGTGGCGCCCTTATCCGCGACTATCTTACCCTTATTCACGATTAATAATTGACTTTTGACCACCTACGCAAAAATTCTTGAATGCTAACTCCCTTAAATTTCACGAAATCGAAAAACCTACCCCAATTTCCACTATGGTGGCCGGAACAAACCAGTTTATTCGGAGAATTACCAATTTTGACAACTTCAGGGGCGTACGACCAAACAAGGATTGTTATACATTGTGCTTTTAATGAAGTCCCTATGACGGAAAATTTCGATGTGCTTCCATGTTAAGTTATCGAATGCTAAAATATAGAACACGGCACATTAATAATACAGCCAAGCTAAATCATGTCTATTCAACTTCACTGTTAAAGAAACGGTCATTTTTTCTAATAAATGAAGTTTCAACTCCATGTTCCGGAAGTCCAAACTAAATAAATAAAATGTATAGCGGGCGAATTATGCGGGGTAAAATGATCGAATCTTCCCGAAGGTTACAACACTTACGTCATTTTAAACAGATGATTTTTAGAAAGCTTCGTGGTCAAAGGTGAAATATCCAACGCTTTGGCACAGCCTCGTTTACAAAAATATGGGCAATAGCTTTTATATTTTAAAATTGATTTAATTTATTTTATTAACGTATTTTCTGATAAAACTTATGCAATTTAAAACGACAGAAATAATTATAAAGCTAATGCAATAGAGATAGCTTTACTAAATATTACAGTAAAGAAATAATTTGTTTTCAATTTAGATAAAATCGGAAAACACAGTCAATATACGAGGTGCGTTTATAAAAGCGCAATAATCCCACTGATTAAACTATTTCTTCAACAAATGTTGGGTATCTCTAAATTACTTAAAACATTGATATATGTATTTCTATATACAGGATACACGCCATTAAAAGGCGTTTTACAATTTTTAATAAAGATATCTTTTACTGATAGAAAAGTTAAAAATCGACCATTATTTTCCGAACATAATAGATATCCGGCTTTCTTGGGTCTGAGGGTAAACCTAATATAAATGGGAACATATTATTCATTATTTATAGGACTAAAATAAAAACACAAAACTAGTTATTTTTCGACATAGTTTCCACTACAAAAATGTATTCTTGCTAGTGGATAGGGAATTTGGGGATTTCATTACATAGAAAGCAAGGAACGCATCCGAACCAATTATGTATACTATCAATGCTTTTGAACTACACAAAAGATTTTTCTCCAATTTTTTACGCTTTATAGCAGCTATTGGGCATAACACGAAGAAGAAGAACGTTTCGAGCTGGTGCACCACAACTTTTGGTCTAATAAGCAGCTTTAACGTTTTCTAGCGGTTGACAGTAGTATCTCACTTACTGTTCTTCTTTAGTGAAGAAAGTCAATCAAAAAGGCCAATCGGGAATTCTGAAATGCTATGGAAAAAGTCTTTCCAGCTGACAAACGCGTTTTGATCTTCTAGTCCAACCAGTTATCTTCTTTTCCGTCATTCCATCCTGGCCTGTTTCGATTCTGGCATATAATGGTTGATCCAGGTTTCGTCTCAGATCAAAATACAAGAGATCTCCCATTTTTGCCTCGTAACAACTTTTCTTCTGATTGGTCAGAAGGCATACAAACATCTTACTAGGATGTTTTGGCAGTTCAGAGCGCTTTGAAGAATTGTTTGAATACTATAAAAGCATATGCACACTAAGGAAGCAATTTCAATAATAGCCAAGAGTCGGTAATAATCGCTAAGGACGCGAATAGCCCTCAGTCACCTTCGTCCTTGGCTAGCGCGATGACTTCTGTTTTCAACAACTTCTTATTCTCGCAAGGCACTTTTATATTATTTATAATCACAGTTCTGTGAAAGAATTAATTCAGTGGAATGTGCTCGAAGTTTGCTCAACATTTCGATCGATTTAACCTCTTATTTCGTCAGAAATTTGATAAGAATGCAATACGCAACGCATTAGTGCACTTCTTGCTCACTCATCTTACTACTACTCATCGAGAGCTGTCGGCAAACTGTTCCATAACTTCTCTCCTATGTTCATTTTTTGCAATGCTAAATAGATCGCAAAAATTTGAATATGGATATAAACCCTGCCAAAATAAAAACTTATTAATAATTTGTGGAAAAAGGACTAAAAATTTAAAATGTTGTCAAAGGCTTTAAATTAACTTAATAACTAAACTAAAAATGCATTTGTTTAAGTTTATTAGTTCAAATATTTTTCCTTCAATAATTGGGTTAATTTAAAACATTTGGCAACGTTTTAGATTTTTGATATTTTGCAAAGGTCTTTTCTCTGCTAATTATTAGTTATTTTTTATTTCACCAGCATTTAAATCCTTATTTATATGTTCGACAAAAAAATGTTTAGTTAATACTTAATATATCCCAGCAGTTCGTAATAGGGGCATGATATCACAACATTGATGTCGTCGAGGTCGATCAAAATATGAAAATTACGCTTCTTACTTCTGTAAAAGCTATTATGGTGACTTAAACTTGGTTAGTTCACTCGAATAATCTAGTATACTTTTAGTAGGTGCATTTTTTCAGCTTTGTGACAAATTTTGTCTTAAAAATAGAAGACAGCTAATAGTTTATTGTTTAATATTCAAGCTAGAAAAATATAATTTGATGATACAATTCAAATAAGAATCCATCAAAACTATGGGCCATCAGAGTATGGAACGCATTATTTAAAGTAGTAGAGGGCGATGAAACGTTGTTTGCTGACATATACCGAGCTCAATACGAAATGAATCTAACAGTTATGAAGTGGTTGGCCTCGGTTAGCATATTTGCCTCCACATTCAGGGAACGCGGCTTCAAACCAAACTCGTAGGTATGGCAAAATAACCATAGTAGTTGAATCCAAGAGAACCAAGGGAATTTCCGCATCTCAAAATCACAGTTACGAAATAAAATACAATATAAAATCAGTCATAAATTTGACCAATGATTTAGAGAAAAATAAAGCTGTCATTATCACTGCTGTCATGCTGCAATTGTTCAGGACAGTCAAAACGTGTAATGAATTCCTTTTGCCACGGATAGACCTTCGATTATCCTAAAATTCAATAAATCTGTTAAATATAATAAAGCTAATTATATATGTAACCGTTTCGATACCTGTGGATTATCAACCAACAAGGTATGGCCCAAATGCAATTAGAATGATTTTTACACTACCAAAAAGAAGAGGCGTTGGGCTATATGGCCCGGTAGTTGAAGCAGAACCCAGAAGTTCACTCGTGTGTTGGAAACCCATTACACAAGAAAATGCAGAACGTAAATCAGCGTTATGCAATTTAATTTTGCTACTTGGAACTTGGAAAAACAGCTGCCGCTTTGGATGTACTAAAAATAGTCTCTGAAGAAGCTGCTTTGTCATCAATCCAAGTTTTAAGATGTCATAACGCTATCAATGGTGGAAGAGAATCTACTGCGGATGTACAACCTAGCGACCTTCAACGTTAAGAACCGATGCAAATGTGCTCCATATCAAAAATGTTCTCAATTGAGATGACTGACGGTTAAATCTCAGACTAATCTCAGATATAATATATTTGGAGCTCAATTCCCAAAATCAAACAATATAGCTAACGCCACCCTACCCCAGATGTGAAAATTTCAAGACTATTCGGTTAGTCCAATGTGTAGAAGATGCAATGGGTCTAATCAGGCCTGAGTGACAATTGAATAAAAACCTGCCTAATATCATCAATAACAACAATCTCAGATGAGATAGGGTAAACAGAAATAGCCTTGGAATGAATCATTACTGAGATTCTCAGCACGAAGCAAATATGTGCAAAACTCGTCTCGAAAAACTTTATAGAAGTCAGACAATTTGTTAAGAGTTACTGAATCGTGTGACAGCTGAGCCAGACGTTTAACACGCATGAAGTAAAAAAGGTACTCGGCTAACAACTCAATAATTTTTCGGGGTTAATCTCACTGGGCACCTAAAAGATAATGAAATTTGTATTGCAGATTTATGGAACTCGAAAACTACTAAATCTTAAAAAAAATGCGAATAGGTAAAAAACCACGATAATAATAAAATTTAATGAACGTTTGAAAACTACAAAAATAATTGAACTAACAGTAAACACATGACAATGTTTTAAATTTAGAAAGGTGTTAAATATTTCTAATTGATTATTATCGTAAATTTGGCAAAGTGAAATTACAAGGCGAATAAACTTAAATGTTTGTAAAATTATAATAAATTTTGAATTTTGGATAAAAAAATTGACAAAAAGATTATCTAACGTAAAAATCATTTATTATAACGGCATTATTAATATTCAAATCACCTTGAAATCTAAATAATTTCGCAGAAAAGCATAAACAAAGAAATGTCAAAATTATCTGAACCTTTTACTTCTTAAATCCAATGTTCTGTACGTTATGCAAGCTTGTAGTTAACAAATGAATTGAATGAATAAATAAGTCATACTTAATGCTGAGCGATTACCATTACTTAAAAAGTTTTAATTAATGAATACTGAAAAATTGACCAAATCACTTTCAATATCGACTATTCTGATATAAGGACATATAATACAACTGATTGTGCATAAAATAATTGCTGTTAATCAAATTGAAGTACTCAAGGGTACAAAAATAAATATATTTATGGAAACCTTTACAGTTAGAATTCATAATAAATTTAGATTTTTGGTTATGCACTCGGTAACTTTTATTTAATTAATTAATTAATTTTATTAAATTAATTAAATAAATAAATAAACGTTTCGAAAACTATGTGTTTCCTTTCTCAATATTAAATATTACAGTAAATCATACTTGACAGATAAATAATGAAAATGAAAAAGATCACCCAAGTAAACACTGTTGAAATTGTTAGGATATTTATAAATTTCTATTGCTTCTCGTTAAGTCGAGGATAATAAGCGGAAACTCTGGATAATAGTTCTATTTTATTATACAGGGTGACAATTTGAAAAGTATCTAGCTGTAACTCGAGAACTAAAATAGATATAAAAACTTTTTCAAAACTGTTTAGGGAACTCTTAGAGGGAACAAAAATGACAATACAATTACTACCCTACCCCAAAATCCTCCCCCTAGCCACCCGAACCTTAAAATTTCAAATAGTAACTCCATACGTTCGACACATCAATGGAAAGAGCATTAAAAATGCTTTTCATTGGTATCATATATGGCTACAATCGCTTCAATTTTAATTTAAAAAATGAAGAAGAACCGATTTTTAATTGATTTATTCAAGAAAATTAGTCATCCGATATTTACAAAAAAAAAGCTTAAACAATCTTTGAAACTATTTCTAAGTACGTCTAAGGTACTAAAAAATTGATTAACTGACCCAACCCCACTTAACATATCACTCTAACTTACCCCCCAATTAATTATCTTACATAGCGATAGTAATGAAATTGATCAAACTGCCTTTTCCAATTAAGTCTAAATTAAATGTTCAAAATGGTTTCCGTTGTGTTGCAGACAGTAATAGAGTCTATTTTCGAACTCCTTGCGTAAATTTTCAAATATTTCTCTGGAAATATCCCGACATTCGTCAGTTATTATTTCACGTAGTTGCTGAATTGAAGCAGGTTGGGTTTTGAAAATAATAGATTTTAGATAACCCCACTGAAAAAATCTAGTGGCTTTAGGTCTGGGGACCTCGGTGGTCATTCGACAGGGCTTTTTCTAACCTAACTGGCAGTACGCAGTAGGGCGGGGCTCCGTCTTATTGAGAATGAAGCAAGTCCTCGTTTAAATTCATATTTCCACATAGGTGTTTCTGGTTCTTCAAATGATCAACTATTATAGGTTGAATGGTTCTCTCTAACATGTTTGCACATATTTCTCCGTTTAAATTGTCTTCTATAAATAGCGGTCGAATAATAGCATGCACGGGCATGTTAACAAGCGGAACTGTCGTTATTGGTCTGATGAGAATCCATACATATTTGTAGAAGGTCATACACAATAACCCGAAAAAGTTAATGTTTGGCCAGGTATATTATTGGACCGCTATTTATAGAAGACAGTTTAAACGGAGAAATATGTGCAAACATGTTAAACAGAACCATTCAACCTATAATAGTTGATCATTTGGAGAACCAGAAAGAGCTACGTGGAAATATGAATTTAAACGAGGTCTTGCTTCATTCTTAATAAGACGGAGCCCCGCCCCACTACGTTCTGCCAGTTAAGTAATGGTTAGATAATCATTACGCAAACCAGTGGATTGGAAGAAGAAGCCCTTTTGAATGGCCACCGAGATCCCTAGACATAACGCCACTAGATTTTTTCTGTGAGGTCATCTAAAATCTGTTATTTTCAAAACCCACCCTGCTTCAATTCAGCAACTAAGTGAAATAATAACTGACGAATGTTGGGATATTTCCAGAGAAATATTTGTAAATGTACGCAAGGAGTTCGAAAATAGACTCTATTGCTGTCTACAACACAACGGAAACCATTTTGAACATTTAATTAAGAATTAATTGGAAAAGGCAGTTTGATAAATTTTATTACCATCACTATGTAAGATAATTTATTTGGAGGTAGGTTAAGGTGTTATGTTAAATGGGGGTGGGTCAGTTAATCAATTTTTTAGTTCCTTAGTCCTACTTATAAATAGTTTAAAAGGTTGTTTAAGCTGTTTCTTTGTAAATATCGGATGGTTAATTTGCTTAACTAAATCAATTAAAAATCGATTTTTCTTAATCTTTTTAATTAAAGCGACTGTAATTATGTATGGTACCAATGAAATCCCTTTTTGATGCTCTTTCCAATGATATGACGTACGTATGGGGTTTCCATTGTCACACTACGAAATCGCAATAACGCATGTGGCAGAAATACCATTGTTTTAGCGACGGCCGGCAAAGCTACAGTGGAGCGAGGCGTGGTTCTCCTATACTGCGAAGCTAAACACTGTCGGGAAAATAAGTCTAA
>JAHWXV010422066.1:0-10291 GCA_024586415.1 Phrixothrix hirtus
TCCAAAATAAACGTAGGCAATAATCTAATCATTTATGGACACTATTAGCATATCTATGTGCGTAAGAGAAAGTCGTGTGTTGTTTCACACCAGATTTTTATGAATGTTTTAAAATTCGAATTAGTATATTTTTATAAAGTTTTAAAATTCTATACAAAAGCATAAATTTAATCAATATCCGACGAAGGATTGGAGTTATTCCCAAAAAAACTAAAAATTCCCGTTTTTTCAGGTTAACTCAAAAACGGCTACAATTAATTACGAAAGTATATTATGTTATAAAACTTACAACATTTTATTAGTAATACAAAAATGTCAATTTAATTGATCTCTGATAAAAAGTTACAGAGATATTCCCAAACAACTAAAAAATCCATTTAGGGTTTTTTCAAGATGTCGCAAAACCTAGTTTTCGATTTTGAATGAAATTGAACAAACGCTCTAGGCGATAGCATATTCACAAGCATACACACCTATATCTTCCGTCGAATTTTTCACATTTTTGGATTCCCGGAACCTCAAAACGTGAAGATCAGTCACAAAAAGAGGGAGATTGAAGAGTTCCGCTGCAACTGTCATCGAGTGCAGACGTGTTCCTTGGCAGTTGTACTTCTTGAGCTCTATTGTGCTGTAACTTAGGCTCCTTCTACTTGTAGTGGTGGGTCGGATGCAATACAAACAACATTCAGAAATTGCGAACAGTGTTTGTTAGTATTTATTATTTTCAAGTGCTTTCGCGATGGTCGACTCTTGGTATAGCTCAGCTGAGTTAGAGAGACGCCGAATACGGTATCCGAACGGCGCCAACTTCACCGCTTCCACCGGTGCGATCCCGAAACGCACAGCGGAAGGTAGTGCACCTACGATCGCTACAGCAACGCCCGCTGAAGCAGCCACAACTGCCAAAATCAACGAGCTGTTCGCCCAAATGCAGCAGCTACAAGAACAAAATGAGTCACTGCGCGAAATCTTAAGAAATCAATCCAGAGATGGAGTACTCTGATGAGAAGGGAAACGCCTCAGCTCCAGAATCTGATAACTTCAAGGAAGTTAAAGGAAGAAAGCGAAAATCACCGAGAACGAAGACAGAAGCGTGCGGCCCAGCAACGAAGGTGCCGACGCAGAATCGATTTGACGCACTCAGCAACATTGAAGCTGAGCCAAAACAAGTACAAGAAGCAGAAGACACGACAGCAAAGAAGGTGGCAACCAATACCAGAAAACCAGGTGGAAAAGCGTCTCCCGTAGTTATCAGGAAGAAAGAAAACTGGCCACAAATAGTTTTAGACCTGGGAAAGCAAGGAATTCAGATCCAAAAGTCCAAAAACGTCGCCCAGGGAATAAACATCCAGCCAAGCAACGACGCCGACCATAAAGGCATTTCTGACTACTTGACGAAAGTCAGCGTGCCTTATCATACGTATCAGCTGGCAAGTAAAAAGTCGTTAAGAGTGGTCATAAGAGGGCTACCCGAAACCATCCCCGACGAAGTGGTCAAAGATGACCTCCTGAGGCAAGAGCTCCCTGTAATCTCCGTAAGAACGATGCGGGGAGGAAGGGAACGGAGCGTACGCCAATGCCTCTCAACTACATTGAATTAGTGAAAAACGACCTAGGGAAGAAAGTTTTCCAACTCACGACAGTCCACCTTTCCATCACAGTGGAGGTACCAAGCAAGAAGAGAGGGACAACACAGTGCCACAGCGCTGCTGAAGAGCGGACCCGCAGTGTGTAAAGTGCGGTGACGAACACGCAACAGCGGAATGTGTAAAAGACAAAAACACGCCGGCAAAATACGCAAACTACCAGCAAGCCCATACGGTGAACTACGAGGGCTGCCCGCGATTCCCGCGTATGGTGAGAAATACAAATGCGAATGTCTTTTCATACGCGCAAGCACTAAAATCCGGCACACAAAGTGAATCGCGCAGTGAAAGTGCCAAATAGCAGCAATCCGAAAGTGCAACGGCTGGTCACGCCTTCTTTGCATTTACTGAAACGAACATTACGGCGGCGGTCAACATGATCGTTGATGCGACGCGTGGAGCAGCGTTCTCTGAAGGAATGGCTGCAGTGGTGTGCGTATTTCCGCGCATAATGGAATTAAATCGACAAAGACCGCCTCCTAACGAAAGGAAATCTGCGTAGGCGGAACTACAAAGAAATCTCGTACATCAAGAACAGAAATGCAAAGGAGATAAAAGATGAAATATCTAGGCACTCCAGGCCATTGAAAATATTGATTGAAAAATAGGGAGTCAAATTTTGACCAATACATACGGGATTAACATTAATGTAAATTTTCGGTATTAACATTTTTGAAATTTATGACCTTGCAACTGAAAAATTTAGAAAGACTATTTGCTTAAATTCTGCAAAAATATCGGAAAACAGGAAACTTTTGCAATTTTAGTTTTACCACCTCAACCGCTAAACATTATTATAATCCACAAGCATGCCGAATAAGCCCTCCTTCAGTTTTAGCGCAAAAAACTACCAAGTTTTTTAAAAGGTTTATTAAAACATCTAAATGTTATTGCATGGCGTTAGTTATCCAAAATAGAATATTTCTAGAACGAGTCTCCAAAAATGTTTTAGATTAAAACTTTCAAAGAAACTAAAAAGAACTTGGGAGTCCTAAAAAAATCAAAAACGTTTATGGTATCATTCGAAAAATTCAGACAAAACACAAATAGGTAATATTTTCAATAGTTTTTAATTTATTGAATGCCTTCATGGGAGGTGACACTTCTAATAGCATTAAATTTTCAATTTTTAAAAAGCAGCACACTTTTTGTAAATACCTTGTATTTAACATACTCTCGCAATGTATTGGGTGGTCGTATTTTGTTTGTGATTATGTTGGCAGCAGTATTATTTTAAAGTTTTAAAATTAGTGACAACCGAAACAGTGCATAATAAAATTGAAACTGTTTTATTAATTAATGCATTTACATATAAAGTATAGAAATCCACTGAAACAACAAAATATATAGCGAATGATTTAGATAAATTACAGTTAATCATTAGTAAACGTTTCATTACCACGCAACTGCTGAACGTGACAGTAAACTCACTTTCCAACATTCTGCTGTTAAAAAATCAGAAACAAATACGATCACCCAGTAATATAATCCACATTAATGTTATGAAAAAGAACAAGATTGGCATTTCCACTAAATGTCACTACAATTTTAAGAGAAATCATTATTGTAAATTAACATTTATTTTTCTTCAAAAAGTGATTATATAAGATGTTTGTTTTAATGTTCGTTTATGGTTTGTTGACTTGTAAAATTAAATTGAAATTTTTCCAGAAAAAACTGCAACAGCTTACATATTTCACTGTTGGAAGGTGTACTTCTAGAGTTATAGTACAAAGGTTCTACATACCTTATTTACTTGTAATTTAAATTTAATATAACGAATAAAAATTTTTTTTATACATTTTCATTTAATTAAAATGTACGAAACATGCATGTGTGTGTATTATTAAATAAATAATCCTCATTGTCTATTTTTAACAAATATCTCTGTATCTGTATGTGTTGATAACGACATATTATTATTTTATCAGAATCTAAAAATATTTTCCACTAAATGACTATAATTGTGCTGCATTTTATTGTAAAAAGTAGCCATTTTGTATCAAATCTGATATTTTCTAAGTACTTAAAATTTGTTGGGCTATTTATATTAATTAAATATTCACAAATATAATATTTTAATCTCTTTAAAGAGTTGCTGAATTTAAAAGTAACATAAAAAACTTCATCCTTCTTTTAAATATCTTGTTTTATAAACATACATATGTATGTACTTGCGTCAATGTCATTATTAGCATATCTTATTTTACATATTTGTTTGTACCTATTTACATTTACAAATACTTATTAAAATTTCTATGCTAACAATAAAGATCATCTGTTTTTGAACAAGTTTGAAAAATCTGCTAAAATTCTGGAATTATTAAATTTCAAAATTTTTGTTCTTACGTATTAAAAATATTTGGACCTACTTAATAACATAGTTTTAAGACAAATTAAACTAAAACTAATTGACGTAAATATTGTACAGGGTGATTTTAAAATACACCGATAACCTGTTCCAACAGGCGAGAGTTCTAAATCAAGAGAAAAAAAATTCTTTTTTAAAAATACCTTGCCATTTCAAAAAAAAGCGCCATTCATAAAATACTAATGGATTGCAATAACGGAACAGCTGAACGTGTCGTTTTAAGTGAATAAACTATAAACACATGAAGGAGTTACGTCATTCTAAAATGGTAAATGTACATAAATCGAGGATATTCACTGCATTTTTCCAAACGTTGTATGTAATGTTAAATTATCAGAATTTTTGTGTGTTATTGCACGCTATTAATGTTTGTTTTTCGTTGCCGTTACCGAAGTGTATTAATTGTCATTTGTTTTTTCGTTAATTTAATTACATTTAGTTTTAAGTTGAACATCATGTTTGTGTGATAATGAGTAGATTAACTAATAGCGAAATGACAGGCATTGTTTTAATTTACGGCGTAACATTTTGAACACTACTTGTAAAAAGGTAAGTGTTTCTGTATTTTTTACAAATTTCAAAAAAGGAAATATCAGAATTGCTACGTATAAAAATCTGGATATAGTCTTTAGTGTAATTGAACGCGTTTAAAATTGTTGTCTGCGTAACTACAAACGAATAAATATAGGTCATTTATTTTATTTTATGTGATTGTGTTGTTAATAGGCGTGGTTTTAAGTTTATAGGACGCTCTATGGTAAAGCGTTGTTATGATCATTTTGTTAAAGGACCTACTAGAAATTCAATATTTACTAACATATTAAGGGAATTGTTTGTAACATTATTTCGCGTCAAATTCTATGTACAGATATATTACAACATGCCATAAAACTAATATAATGTAAATCATTAAATTAAGAAGAATAACAGGAAATCAGAATTTTGGCTAAATTGAAATATAATTACAAATGTTTAAACAATAGTGTATAACATTGTTGGAAAGTGAATTGCAAAAGGTTACACTTTTGTATTAACAATTTAAACAACTAAAATTAAGACTTTACATCTTATTCAATAATATTGATTGTTATAGCCAGTATCATTATGGTATCGTTTCTTAATATTAAGGTAAATTAATAGATAATTATATTTCAAATTTTAATAAATAGAAATTGTGAGAATACATTTATCAGAAAAGAAATTTATTTTGTTAGGCAAGAGCTAAGATATTTAAAATACAGGGTAATTTTAAAATCCACATTTTCCTGCAGTTCTCAAAAGTCAACATTTTCAATGTTTTCCAAAAAAGTGTTCTATTTTATGCAATTTCTTGTTAATGGACGTGGTTAGGCCTCTACAGGATCCTGTTAAAGTTTTTTGGTGGATTTTAAAATCACCCTGTATTTGTTAAAATGTTGCCTATGACAACATATGAATTGACATAATTATATACACAGGGTGTTGGGAAATAAGAAGCATTATTTAATTCACGTGTACTTGGGCCCTTGGTGAATACAAATCTAAAACATTTTAATCCAATCTGAAAAATTTTTGTAAATTTTTGGGTAAAAATCATTAACCAATACGGGTCTGACTACTCTAACTACGAAACGCATTAAAACACAAATACTGTTTTTTTCTGTTTACAAAATATTGCATTACGTTTTCTATTTAAATACTTCTTGGATTTCATGCCGCCAACTGTTGTAATAAAAAGCAATCGAACATATTCTTTTATATCACCTAAAATTGCATTTGCCTATAAAATTATTGCTTATTAATTATAAATTATGAATCAATTATTAAAATAGTTATTTATTAAATATCTAAAACGAACATCGGTTCTAATTTTACAATTAGTATGTATGTATAAAATTAAATAGTGTTCGATCCACATTAATTTGAATGAAAACATTTATTATCGCACGGTGTGTAATAACATTGTATAAATCTTATTTACTATTTTATTTTGAACTATTTTGACAAAATTTAAATTTAACGTTACGCATATATTAATATACAGATATTTATCAAAAAAAAATAATATTTACGAAGATGGCGATTTAAAATGTTATTGAATTAGCATAAAGATTGTTTATAAATATTGTGTAAATTATTACTTTTCAGGAAAACTGCTTAAAATAATGCCAAACGTTTTCAAAAGTCAAAGATTTGCTTTTCAATAATGTAAACGCAACTATGTAACTATTAAGTAAACAATTCGTTATTATTTTAAACAAGTTGTAAACATAGCACACGAAAAAACCACAAATTTTATAAAAGAAATCAAACCTTTTATTTTAAACACTAATGATCACATTAATATATTTGTGGGTATTTAATAATGAGCTAAGACCTGTGAAATCGTATGCGTCGTACAGTAATTAAAAAAGTACCGCCGGTCAGTCACACTCACAGTTGACCAAATCAAAAGTTGGGGCAGTCTGAAAATTTTAATTACAAATACTTCGAAAACTGCATTTTATACAAAAATAATGTATTACTGTTTTTTGTTTACATGTAAAAAAGCATCTACTGTTTGCGTAATGCGCTTATTTCGCAGGCACCTGTATATAGCGGTATCGTAACGCGCTTGTTTCGTAGACACCCTGTATCTAGCAGTATAATGCCTTGGAAAGGGAAATGTGTATATAATTCACTAGAAAGATAAGGCTGGTTGCTGGAGGAAAATTAACCTGATATCTGTCAATTTTTTTCTAAATTAGTCATAAACGTTTACGAAGAAACAGTTTAAAAGGTGCAAATTATTATAAAATAATTAACATGACAAGTAAATTTGACACATGTCAGTATCATTTAACGCTTGCTGTTTTTACGTTAGCGCTTTATCTTTCTAATATATACCTTTCCCTTTTCAACACATTCAAGCGCTATGTATACAAAGTGAATCGAATAAACATTATTACTGTTAATTAGCGTAGTCTGTGTTCAACAGACGTCTCGGTCCGTGGAAAAGGAAGTATTGTGCGAAATTGTTTTGGAGAGACCTAG
Source organism: Phrixothrix hirtus (assembly GCA_024586415.1). Taxonomy (NCBI): domain Eukaryota; kingdom Metazoa; phylum Arthropoda; class Insecta; order Coleoptera; family Phengodidae; genus Phrixothrix; species Phrixothrix hirtus. Next base: position 7,030 of record JAHWXV010422066.1, read on the forward strand.
CTTACTCCCAGTCAATCTCGCATTTCTCATCGATCGCGTTGCTTATTGAACTCTTACTTTCGCTAGTGGTCAGTAATAATTTTTATTCAATATATTAGGTAGTAAGTGTATGTTTTGATAGTCATACGTAACTTGACATTATTTATGTCAAAGGAAACGGTTTAACAAATATTTTATATACATTGACTCTTGCCTTTCAGATAAATGAACTCTCATAAATTTCCTTTCATTTAAACTTTTTAAATATAATTACATACTAATTTACATTAATATTATTACGGTTTTAATATTATGCTATTTTTATAATTGATTATAGAATGTAGTATAATTTATACATTTCCAATAAAAGCAGAATTACTGTAACATAGTTATAGCGAATAGATATTTTATATTACTAATCGTTTATTTATGTTAGAAGTACGTAATTATAATGTAAACTTCTTGATTTGTCTAAGATGTGCAAAAATTAAGTATTTGGATCTATTAAGTAATTTCTGTAAGTGTTTTGACTGACTTTATGGTGTAGAGCGAGTCAGTGATAGATATTAAACACTAGCTAATGTAAACTGAATAAAGCTGAAATAAGAACTCCTAGAAATTTTTATTAATCTATAAAACATTAATATTTTATAATTTATTAATGAAGTTTACCGGTGTATCAATTAATTATTTAGTTTAGAAAATGAACTTTTTAATTACAATATTTATTTTCAAGTTTTCTGTTTTCCTTGAGATCTAGAATATAAAGCCGGTCCCACACAATGTTCACATGGGCAAATATACAAACTTTCGCACATTCAACAAACATTTGCTTGACTTTCTACACTATTTATAATGCCATAAATGTTTGACACATTCGGTACAACAAAAATCCATAGTACTGGCCTACAAAAATAAACAAATCTGTTCAAATCGTCTGGGAGTTGCGTTGAACTCGGCGCTAAGTGAGATATCTCTCCTTTGATTTGTAACACTATCGGCAACCGGTGGGAAATTTGCGAACAGCAAACGTTTGACAAAGGATACTTCCCAAACTCTTCACGAATGAGTGTGAATGCCATACTAGCTAAAACAAAACAAGTCCATCCAGTGATGTTAATATGCTTACTTTTTATTATAAGCAATTCTACAACGAACACGAATTTTCGTTCGGAAATTCTTTCCCGTAAGATTTCGTTGTCGGCGGGATGAAAGTCGCTTTCTCCCGCTCTCGTACTGTAGTCATTCTAAGCGATTTACATTTGAAAGTGGTACTGCACTTTTAACTCTCAAGCGGACATATAATGTTTTTATTTGCACGGGATGTACTCGAAGAAAATGATTTTAAACTAATTCACAGTGCGAAAGGTACACATCTATTATTGGATTCCTGACTTTAACAACGAATAAAAAAATAACTAATAAAGTGAATTAGATGAGGTAAATACAGTTTGATAATAAATTAAATTCTCTGCTAAACATATAAACCGTCTCGTTTTTGTTCTATAAAATATGGGCTGTTATTCAGAAAGCTACCAATTCACATATAAAATCACATTTAAAGTTTTACTTACATATTAAATTCTTAAGAAATCAAAGATCAATTGTTCGCAAATTTCTAGAGTCGTACAAACGCATCGCTTCATAATTAATTACTAAAATAAAAATGTATCGCGATAAATGCAATATAATTATAGCTGTGTTTAGTTTACAATATTTGTAACAAATAATAATAATATCTAGAATTCCTAAATTTCAATGTTTTAACTAAAACTAGTGAAAAGCTGATCCTCACGTCCTATAGCATTTTTTAAATGTTTTTTTACTATTGGACAGAAAATGTTTTAATTAATAAATATTTTTAAGAGAATTTACATTTATGAAATTAATGAAATTAATATTTTATTAGTATGTTTCTACGAGTTAACGGAATTTAAAAATACCTTGAATTACTATAAAAAGTTGGTTTGACAAATGATTTAAATTGTTCTAAAAATTCTTTAACAATTAAAAATGTTTTATCCAAAAGTGTAAAAACAAATGTAAAAAGTTTAATAGAACGCGTGAATCATGTTAAACATGGAAAGTTAGCAATTCCAAATATTCTTATTCTCACAGCAGTTTATTAGGGATGTTTTAAACTAAATGCACCGTAAATTATATTACATTTAGTAATTAATTTATGAAGTAGTGCCTTTGTAGAATAATGCTCAAAATCATCTCAATTTACGACATGATATTTGACACTCCAAAAACAAGACGGTTTATAATTTTGAAACTTGTATCTGTAATAGAGAATTAAATTCGCTATTAAGCAATTTTTATTTTATGTAGTTCGGTTTACTAGTTTTTTTCTGTGTGCTGTCAGGGCTAAAAATTAAAAAAAAATCTATATTAGTCTCTTCCCTTAAATAGTACAAAATTAACAAAAAATTATCATTCTTAACAAATTAATAAAAAATACCGAAGAAGCAGTGTAAACTACCGTAGACGTTGCATTGTTAAGGATGTGGTCGCACCATTGTTAAATGTTTTGTAGGTTACTAGATCGAGCATATGGAACTTTCATTTCTCTATGTTTGACTTTTATTTTGGAAAACACAACTGAAGATGAACGTCCGTACCTCAAGGTCTCAATTTTTCATTATACACTTTTGGGCTCTCTTCCTTTCTCGTCTTGTAAAATAACTCACAGTGTCTCTGGCGACATTCTCGCCTTAGTCCGATTTCCATTTTGTGTCGAAGATTTAATTAAAGTGTTAAAAGTTTTAGTAATTCCTAGTGTGAGCCAATCACGCATACTTGTAGTTTTTTGGAAAATTTTAGGGGTCGTGTTCGACTTTAGAAATAATAAGTGGTTTCTCCGCCATTTTTCTCGGCTCGACATTGCTTCTATGAAGTCTAGGTATTCCTTCTCATTTAAGCAAGCCAAACAACGAATTACTTGTGTGAATTTTTCTAGACGTTCTTAACCCTACCGTTCCTCTTGGTTGTACTTGTCACTTTTCCCCTATCTTGATTAATCGTTAGATCGATATGTATATTTTCTGTATCAAAATATATCAATACAGACGCTTAATATTGCAACAAGAACGGTAAAACATGATTAAATACTAAATTTAAATAATTTTTAAAGTATAAATTATTATATGTACTGAAATACAAATAACCCATGAAAGAATCCCTTAAGGGGGAAGTCTACTGTGACAAGGGAAAAAACAGGCCGATTTTCCGGATTTTTTTCTAACAAAATTATGACTCGTACATTAAATTAAATGAAACC
>JAHWXV010422078.1:0-13114 GCA_024586415.1 Phrixothrix hirtus
TGGTATTACTTTTTTAAAAAAAGTTAAAATTGCCGAAACAATTGTCAATTTAAATAAAAAATATAACTTTGGGTGAAGACCATTTAAATTATTAGATTAGATAATATTTAATTCAGGAAGTTTGTAATAATAGCAAAGCATTAAAATTATAACTGAAACATTAAAAATGAATCCTAAAACCATCTGCGCAGTGGATTTAGAAATTTGTAATCTGCCGGCACGACGTAGTTTGAATAGTGCCCCATTTTATATTTTAATTTTGACTCCTGACAAAAGATTTTCTGACAATGATAAGAATTTGTTTCGAAACTAGGTAAAATATTATAATAAAGGTATTGAGGTATTTGAGACTATTTACTTAGGAGGTTCTCTTGCCTAATTTTAAAATTATTATATATAATTAGTTTTAATTTAAGGTTGACTTAGATCCTGGCTTTTTAATTTTTAGATAGAAACGGTAACAATATGTTAGATCAATCATTTATTTGTTGACACGGACAGAGTTACTTCTATATAAATTACGATACATATCGTGTTTATATTGACTTACTTCAGGCATAGATTAATTTTAGTATTCCTATTTCATGAAGAAGATACGATCATGCCTGACTGTTTTGTATGCGACTGCAGGCAGTTGTTAAGTCCATCCTCCTTATTAAATTACGTTCTGAACTGAATTCAAAACATCCAAATTCGCAGCACCATTTGGCCTTTTCTAACTCTTCATTGACTCTTCTTTATGCCTAATCCAACTTCTAACAAATTTTCACCCATTTGACTAAATCGTGAGCTTTTCATTAATTTAGCCTTTAACAACTGAGGCAGAACTATACATCCGAAATTGCTAACATTTCAAATTTATACAGCAATTTAATAGTAAGACACGATTCTTGCCTATCAGTTTTAAATCGTAATTATACAACTAACTAATTGAATACAAACGTTGACATTTTATAGAAGAAAAACACTAATTTACTACTGGTTGTAATCACATTTATAACTCGCATATAAAGCCACAACTGCTTTTCATTTACTTCTCTCTATGTCAGATAGTAATCACAGGAATGCCATTTATCAATCTCGCTACATCATGCACTCCTATAATCCGCGATGGAAGCTTAGATATGAGTTGGAACTCACTAGCGAGATATAGGCCCGTATGGACTCCGCACCAAGCGCTTCCATAGGACACGTATCACTGTATGGTGTGAAATTGCTTGAGTTAGAATTATTGAGCCATATTTTGTTGAAGACGATTAAGACGTCTAGCATAAGTGAAGGACTCTGCCAGAATTCTTTCTTCTTGGATTACAGACGATGGCCGTAGCAATGAATGATCAACCTTGCGCACAACCACAATGTGCATTGATTTTTTGGTAACAGATTTTCTACGTGGATTAGTTTCTCGTTACCTGGCATTTATTGACCACTTCACCCCTCCGATTTAATATATAATCAGCCGGCAGGGGAACTTCCAAACACGTTGTGCTAAAGACAGAATTGAAAGACCGTATCAAAGTTGTTGTTACCAATATCTCTGGCCAATGGATAGCTACCAATGCCACTTCAAAAATGGTGGGATGTGACTGGGAGATCAATTAACAGAGATAACATTGACATATTGAGTAATAAATGGCATTCCTGTAATCATTATTTCACGTAGAGAGGAAAAAGTAAAATTCAGTTGTTTGCTTATGGTATGACTTTATATATATATATACCCGCTAGGTACGCTGTACATCATTTAACAAGAGATAGTGAACTTTCAAAGTTACGGGCCACTAAGCTGGTCAAGTGTGAATATGGCTACATTTAGAATTGTTATTAAAAGAATAAGTATTTAAATGCAAAGGTCAGAATTTGTTGGATAAGGAATACTAACCTAGTACTAAAGAAATACAAAAGTTTGGAATTGTGGATTACACTTGTCCGTGATTTGTCTATTTAAAAGTTTTTCAATTAAATAGCTTACCTTTTATTGTAAATGATAGTAAAACTATGAAACATTTGTGCGTCATAATTATTTTTCATTCAAAACTAACCGTAACTATTGTTTGAACATTTTATACTCGTATTTTATCTATGTTTGCGTTTTAAATTATTTTTAAGCCTGGCATTACACAATATGTTTACTCTTTAATCCATCATCTTAATATTTTATTTAAATAATTACTATTCTCATCTATTTCTACAGCTAAGTGACAAGATTTTACAATTCTGTTTTATCAAAAAAATACTTAATTTATGAACCCATAATCAAAAGTAGTTTAAAATATGGTGTTTCTGTTTATTGATAAAAATTGACTGAATTATTTGTAGTATTTTAAATAGAAATTCTAATAATGTGTAAAATAAACATCGAAAGGCATGAAGGCATTCTAGTACCTATAAATAGATTTCCTTGCATGAATAGTTGAATATAAATTGGGCCTCTAATGATCACGGTATCCTAATTCGTAACGTAAATATTACAAATTGATCAATGTTGTATAAAAAAAACTGTTTAAAAGCAACACGCAATTTATAACAATGCATGGTTGATTTTAAAAGGTATATTATTGGTTATTTTCAGTTACGCCAAAGTTTAATTTATGCATATTGTTTAACTTTGCTATAATTCATTCCTTTTGCAATTCCTGTCTAATTTACTTGCCTGGTAGAGGGAATCTTGCAATTAGTGTTACCCTTAGTATGAAATTCTGCCATCAACTTACTTTAAGATTACGTTGTAATTGGATGGGTAGCCGCAAGCACTCTCACAATAATTGTACTTTACATAGATCAATCTTGGCAACACCTTTGTTTAATTTATAAAACAAGACAAATCATTCCTCTCCAATAGTAACTTCTAAAATATATAGTAACGTCATAAAGGCATTAAAGTTTCCTTAAATATTTATCAATTTCTTTTCCACGAATATTAAATGAATTTTCAATTTTGTCTGTGAGATATTATATTAAAAGCGCATTGTAGAATACTAGAAATATACAAAACGAAGTGTAGAAACTGCTAGGATATTAATGTTTGCATTCGCAAAAATCAGACATTTAAACTACTAATGGTAATTATATGTTTAACAAAAGCTAGTTGTGCTGGATGTAATAACTAAATAATTTTTCATAAATAACATTATTTGCTTCCACTTTAGCCCAGTAGTGTATAAAATTTATCTTCCGATTATTCAAACATACTTTAAATAAGAATAAAAAAGAAACTACTACAGAATTTTATTTTGTATTACAACTGATAACATTGATATATTCTTATACATAATTAGTGGAAATCGAAAATTTAAAATACGAGTACCTTATTCATAAGCGATTCAATAAAACGTTTCATGGAAAGCTCAAGCCAGTGGACTGAGAAATCGTTTACTACATCGATATCCCACATTTTCAAAAGCTTCATAAATAATTTCTAAACAAAAAGTCTCCAAAAGGTAGTTCTCAGTCAAAGTAGAAGTCTAGGTTCAACTTTAAGAGGCCAATAATCTTGAAATTACCAACAAAAGATTTAACGTAAGCACATATTTAAATAGATTCAAAATAAAGCAAGATAATTGTCTTAACTTAAATTTGACGATTTCACAAATATCTAAATTTAGTAAGTCATAATGAACTATTTATAGGAAATTATGTGTTTAGAAAAAATCCTTTTTACCGTACCAATTCAATTAAGTGGTTACATTTTTATATCAAATGAAGGAACAGAAATAATTTTAATTATTTATTAGAAAGATATTAATTTAAAAGATACTCAATTTCAAATTAATGCATAACTGCAACATTTCAAATCATAAATCAACACAGCTTGTGAAAAATTTCAATGAGCAACAGTGACGAACGGCGTCACAGTTGGGGAAACTATCGCGTCAGGTGTTTAGTATTATTCAACCTGCTTACAGTTTCAGTTAACAGTTTGTGTTCTTTATTATTATTGCAGTGAAATGAAGTAACCCACATTTTTTCCGGGTGCATTTGATTTAATCTTGAAATTCAATTTGCCAACAGTCGTGATTAGGATGATTTGTTATAGTTTTGCAACTGAATTTTAAACAAAATTAGTAATTTTCGTAATTTTTTATTATGCTGCGAGTACAATTGTTATTTATGAATTTTTTATTCAACAGCATCTAGAAGGTAGCTATATAAACACGTTTTGTATAACTAAAGGTGTATTACCTAAAAAGAATTTGTTAAAACATAGTAACTAGGAAGATTTCTTCCTATATATTTATTTTAATTATTGTGTACTTCTTTCCATTTTACTTGTAGAAACTTTATTTGATGCCATATAAAGCTTCCATTTTTCTGAAGTTTCCTTTAGTTATTATACCTTAAATTTTGATTAAAAAACAAATTGATCATTACCTTTTCGTGGTGTTTTACGAATTAAACCTCTTGTTCTTCCTCATTCCAGATTATTACTTAATTAGGTTATTAGATCACTAGATTAGGTTAGATTATTATTTAATTTAACTTTAAATATTATGCAGTGCAATTTCATCATAAATTACTTTTAATACTTATGCAAATACAATTTTATTACAGAATTTTTAATTCTGCAGAGCACCAAAAATTTTCTGTTCATTAAGTAATTGGTACATTTCTTCGCTAATGAAATATTTTACTTCATTTCGAATTTAATTAGCACTAACTGGCTATTTACATATATACGAGGTAAATTCACCCAGTTTCAGTGAACCTACTGTTTCTCGGTTTTTAAGAATTGCGTATAGTGTTAAGAGACTTGGAAAAATTTTCTGTTGTCAGTCTGCTAGCCAAGATGAGCTGTTAACTGGTTTAAATTCGTTTTATATTCCTTTATGCAGTATATCTGATAATCAAAAAGCTGCAACACTTATAAAATTTCATGGAGAACTGAAGAAAAACGCCTGAAAATTTAGCAGAACATCAAAATATTAAATGCGTTACCATTTACAGAAGAATATAAATTTTATAGAGCACACAAAGTATTACCAAAGGAATCTTTAACAAGGTTACATAAATTTGAAGATCTGAAATTAGAAACGCTGCTTAAGGCGATTTGTTAGTGCAGGATAAGTTACTATCGAGGAAACTATGTATAATTTTAGTGTAAAAGTTCGCTACAAAACTCAACAATTATGGTTATGACCCCTAAATATCTATGTAAATGTCACAGTATTTATGAAATATATTGTCAAAGCTGTGTTCGACGTTATATAATAGGTGAAGTTGGTCTTAAGTCAAGTGCACAAACGGTTACTTTTAATGCGAAGTTTTCAATTGCGGCTGCAAATATTGCAGATCATGTTCACATACTGTAACGGTTCAAAGCGGTATCTTTGAGTCACGGGAGCGAGAAAAATTATTTATATTTTCGCAGACGGGTTTGCTCATCGATTTAGGTCCGGGTTGATTTGGTCACGAGATCTATTCCAGTGGTTGTTGAAGCTGCCTTTGGTAACATTTCGCAATTGTCTATCCTAAATTTAAGAAAGTTAAGTATTACAATGGAGCGACCGCTAAAGGAAGTCGCGACTTCTTATGCGGAACGATCTTTCGGTAATTGGGGATTTAAAAATTATACTCGGCGGCAATGACAAGAGTTGTAAACCTTCAAAAGTACATTTATTCTCAATGATAAAATAAAAATATATACAAAAATTTAAATTAACGTTTCCGATACTAAATGAATATTTACAGGAGCCTATAATTATTGATTGTACATAAATACAGTTTTGGTTTGGCACGGATGAAAGCTTTCAGTGTAAACGTCACCGTCGCGACGTGGAGTTAGTCTTTAATAAGCACGGAATGTCACTGTGTAGCTTCGCTAGAAATACTGTCCGTCCGTTTTAGCTTTCTGTTCGCCTGAGACTTCTAATATACAAGTTCAGTATCTTTCGGGATGGGAGCGAGGTCACGTCGCTGGTGGACGGACAAAAATGGTGAACATGATTTATACGGTTTGGTCAATGACTCTTCTATCCTGTTCGTGACAAATCCACTCAACGAGATAAAATATCATAAAAAAGAAGTCGTAAGCGTCAGGCAATCTCCGCTACCGGTGCAACGCAGAGACGAATGATGTTAACGTCTACGGCGAGTTCTAGCGACGCTGACACCTTCGCTACAGAATCAACACGAAGCGTGAGCGTGCTAGTTAAATCCTTTTGTCGGGAACAACTCGCTACAAAGACAACTCAGCTGTTTCCGAAAATAAGTTCTTTATGATCTGATACTAAACAAGGATGTTCTACCCTTACGAATGTCTGAACGAGTTCCGCAGTTGCAAATACTGCGTCAACGATTTATTATTTAATTAAATCGACGCGGACGGTTTGCGTTCTTAGCGATTTAAGAAAGCGCTCTTTAAACACAATAAAATTGTTTAGGTGCACGCACAACCTCTAGCGCGTAAATGCCGGCGATCTCGGTGTCGATGCAAACGTGGACGCTCGAGAAGTGTACGTCGAAGTCTTTACGGCTTCATGGTTGAAGTCATAATGGTTTTTGTTCGCTGAAAGCTTCGTTCTTTTATACAGAATTTGTTATTGTCGTTCTCTGTTTCTCGAACGTTGCTTGACAACGCTTATTCATTCTTACATTATTTGATAAGCGTACTATATGTATGCTTTTGTTAACAATTTATCGTTTGCGAAATATTGTGCAATTCTAATTAATATGTATTAGTTAATTACATACGGTTTTTAATTTTGTTTTTATTAGCTTAATTATTTCGGTTGCAAATCTTCTGATTTGTATTTGAACATTTACTTGATATTTCTGTTATTGCATAATATTTCGTTATCTTTTTTGAATTTTTCTTAATTACTACAATTAATATTTTATATACACTCGGTTTAACGAGTAATATTTACTTGTAATTATTTCGCGTTCACTCACGTCTTAATGTCTTTTACAATGTCTTACCATGCTAATCTTTATTAAAACTCGCGAAACTGTAAGGCGCACGTATTTGTTGCAAATCTGATTCTGCATAGCGATTACACTTTAACATGTTCTGCGAGAACCGTTACAAGATAGGTCAAAAGTAGCGCGCATAATGCAGAGTTTTTGCTGCGGATACTTAAAATAACAAGTCTCTACAACAGGGTTGCAATTCTGTTCACACTGGGCGCGCAGCTTTTGATGTATTTATAATACGCAGCATGCGAGTTTTAGTACTCTTATGGTGTTGATTCTCTTTGCTTGCCAATGCACTTGATTAAATATGATTTGAATAAAACAAAATGATCAGTAGAAAATTGTCTATTTTTGTCATTTTGAAGATCTCAAAGAATCATTTTAAAAAACCCACTGTATACATAAATACCGTAAAACATTTAATATACAGTCAGTCACAAAAGTGTACATACACTCCTTGTTAAGGAGTTAAAGTTGTTAAAGTTAAAAGCAAACATTTAAGATAATATAAATTCCACAAATTGCTTTATTTATTGTATCATACCGATGTCTTAAAATAATGGCAATTAACAAGCAAGAATTTTTAAATAGAACAGTAAAATCAAAATAATGGCGCCACAAAAGTCTACATACACTAAATGTAAGCATTTTATTCGGTAATATGATATTTGTCGACGTTTCCAATAGCATATCAAGTTTAGGCTAAGCTTCCATTACCACATTCGTATTAAGATAATACATACATCATAGTGAAATTATATTAAAATCTCACGTAGAGAAGAACTTTCGGTGGATATACGGATTCTTATTGTAAAACCACACACGGAGAACAAATCTTATAGTGAAATAGCAAAACTTGTGGTAAAAAGTCGTACAACAGTTCATACGTTTTAAGAAATTTCAATTGCATCGATATAATAACTAATAAACTAAGATCCGGTCTGCCTAGGATCTTAAATAGGCGAGATATTCGAAGAGTTTTACGAAAAGTTAAAAACAATCCCACAATAAATTCCCAGAAATTATCCCAAGATATTGCTAATATTAGCCAAAAAACAGTACATGCAGAGACAATTTGAAGAGTTATAAGGAATGCAGTGTTTCATGGAAGGGTTCCGAGAAAGAAGGCACTAATTTCAAAGGTAAATCAATAAAAGAGACTCGAGTTTGCTAAGCTGCATATCAATAAAGATTTTACATTTTGGAAAAGAGTTCCCTTTACTGATGAAAATAAGTTTAATATTTTTGCTTCTGATGGAAGGGGAAAGATTTGGTGTAGAACAAACCAAGAACTGACAATATAAAATTCAGTATCTACAGTAAAGCATGGTGGAAGGAATGTGATGATATGGGGATCCATGGCAGCATCTGGAGTAATAGTTTGGCCTTTATAGAGGGCACTATGGACAGCTGGTTCATCTGTTGAACGTTTGGGTCTTAAAAGTCAATGAGTGTTTCACAAAGATAATGACCTGAAACATACGGCTCTTAATATAAAAGAATGGATTATTTACAATGTTCGCAAGAATTGAATTCCCCTCCCCAGTCACTCCACCTTAATACTATTGAACATATATGGGACGAGATCGAAAGATGCGTGAGAAAATACCCTATTACTAACTAGGTATCGTTGAAAAATATTTTAATTAAAACATGGGCTTCGATGACAGTGGTGCACCCTGAAATATGAAAACACCAAACAAAAGCGTAACTTCAAGTTTCCTTTTGTTTGGAACATTACCAACTTTCGGCAATTAATAAATAAGTTACAGACCAGGAAGGAAATAATATTAAACACGCCTCTTTACGTGACACTTTTTCTTGTCTATTGTTTCCTATATAGACAAATATGATTAAGATGTAAAAAAAAATGTTAATATTTCAGAGAAATTACATTTTGAAGTTGCTTTTCCTACAATCGCTCTACAAAGTAGGCCTCTACGCTTTCTAAAGTCATCGCAAAGATGACGTCTTCTGAGCAGTATCACATTTATGCCGTAGAGCAACAAAGTAGCGTTCGCGCTCGTTAAAACGTTATATCAAATATGCATTGATTAAACGACATTTAAAATTATAATCAACGTAGACCACAAAATTTATACTATAGCTACTAGCTTCCATTATAGCGAATGTAGAACTCATTTAGTTTTATACTAATCAAATATTGTTAGATAAAGTTAAGTATTTATAATTTGGTAGCAATAATGCGATTGGATAAAACATCATGTGTGTAATTCGAGCGCAAAGTTACATTGTCGATCTTGACAACTTGACGCGCTCCGCTGCTTGTTGCGTGTCAATTTGCTGTCCCAAGGGACATTGTGGTATTTTGCGCTCTTAATACACAAATAGCAATTATAGCGAAAACTAATTCGGTAATGACTTCAATTGGTATTATATAATTCTGACCTTTAAATGTATGCCTATAGTATTAATTCACATCCAGATAACAGAGGCAACGTTTTATGTATGTAGGAGATATACAGAAAAAACTATTCAATTTTACTTTTATAGAAAGGTTTCAGTTCAAATTCTGCAGAATTGGAGAAAAATTAAATAAATTTAGCATATGTTTTAGTACAATAATATAAAAATAAAATTAATAAACAGATTTATAATTTATCAAATATCTGATAGTATAAGAAACTCAAAAATCGCTAAAAAAGCACCCTACGTTAGGAAAAAGTTGTGGAATTTATTAAAGGATGAAAAGAAAGGGTTGTAAATTGTTATTGCGCCGTCAATCCATATAAGAATTATTCTAATCGTTTACATTTAATCATGTATCCTTTTAATTTACGGTTACAATCCATTTTTCATATATTTTTATTTTGCCTAAGTATAAACTCATTACCTAGAAGCTTAAAGAACTAAATACCAAATTTTAAAATATGTGTATTTTACTCTATTATTTAAAACCTAGGGGAAGTTGATTAGTTATTCAATAAATAAAATTTTTGTAATTATTGGAACGCGTGCTGTAAAAATGAACTGGAAAGGATACTATTAAATGCTAAGAATTCTGCTGGTGTTACAAGAACTTCTCTAATAGGGCTCCTCCACACCATATGGTCAAACTAAGTCAAATAGGTAGTTGATATACATCTATCATATCATATTTTAGGTTTTTTAATCGATGCAATCTAGCCTTGATGTTAATTGAGGTTCACTGTAGAGGCGGTAAACACAGTAGGTACACATAAAAAGGAAGGACTGGTCTTAAATTTGATGTATATTGGCTCCCTAAATAATTTTCACCTTAAAATATTTTACTCTTAAAACTTCTAATCTAAAAAATATTTTAAATTTATTGTAATATAGAAATCAAAAATTTGAATACAAATATTTTTTATTTTCTCAAAATATAACTAAACAGAGCACTATGCATAAATTTCCCCATTGATTTTGTTTATATTTGTAAACATGTTCTACTTAATCATATTAAATAGTTACATCACGTATACTTTGCAATAAAACCTTTTATTGTAATGCAAATTACGCGCATAGGTCATCTGTTGGAATATTTCCAAAATCCGCGAAGAAGGATTCTATTTGTTACTTATAGGTATTGTTCACTATTTGTTTTCAAAAGTTTTGGTTTATCTGAATTATAGCTACTGCAGTGGAATGTGCAACCACACGTTGAATGTAAATCCTATCGGCATGACTATTGAGCATCATCAAAGTGTTCGATAAAAAAGGTCTTCAACACGTCAAAATCCAATATTTGGCATAAATAGATGTGTATGATAACGCTGTAATAGATTACCAAACATAAATTGGTGAAATTTTTAGCTACGAAGTTTTATAATTGGATTTTCATGCAAATGTAAATTAAGAATAAAAATTTTATTATGACATACTATATCGTAATAAAGGAATTCAAAGCAAATTTACTTTAAAAGTTTATGAGCGTTACTACAACTATGCCTTCAGTTTAGCTAATGCCATGCTACCATTGTCTATATCGCTTCCAGCCTTCGGTTACGTTATCCTCTCCAACATCAGTTATCCGGCGGACGGCGTTGCACCTAATAGGAAAATTGAAAATAAAGGGAGATTGATAAAGCTGAAAACTTTTATAACAAGCAACGATTGCAGCTTCTCGGTTTCTAAAGCTTTTGTTGCGCAAAACGGCAGACAAGGTTGCTCTTAGTAATCTTCTTTATAAAGCATTTATAAATAAAACATGATCACGACATTGATGAGTCTGATGCTGTGCGTTTCTCGGCAAACGTAGTGATAACGCGAAACGTGAGTACAGAATTGCACGAATTCCTGCGTGTTTTTATTATCAATATAAATTACTAATATCGGAAGCTTAATTAGTAAGGAACACATAAAGACTTGACAAACTATAAGAGTGAACAAAACAGACCAGCAGTGTTACATTCGGTTGCAAAATAATCCTGTAAATAAATTTTGGTTCATTTAAATGATAACAAAATTAAGTAAAATAAAAGATATGCTAAAGATGCAAGTATTACAATACATTACGTAATAATTTAATTGTTAAATAACCAATTAAGTTAAATATGGATCGTTTCTATAACCTGCAAGATAAATTAAGAAACAGTTCAAGATAAAATAATTAAGAATTAAACACTGTAAAATAATTAATAACAATTACGCATTATTGCATATTGCAATTAATGACACTAGAGTGTTATCAAAGCCGATAAAACACTAGTCGAAGAACCGGCAACGATTGTATTCATAGAATAAAGAGGAAATGCAGCCAGTTAACCATAAAAGGACTATATTTCAGTTGCAACAGGAAATCTTCGTACGAGACCCGACGTAAAGCTCTATTCTATGGAAACCGTACCGAACCGACCAAAGTTTCTCCGAAAGGTCAAACGCTTTTGGACCAAAAGTTGTAGCGATACTCACGTGACATTTGGTCAGACCTCCTTAACTACTAAACCTTATTGCCGTTTCAGGCAAAGATCCATGAGAATCAGCTTGGTAAATTAAAGACAGTTTCCCGTTTCCGGGATCTAAATTAGAACCGAACTACGATGCTAAGTAATGAAGTCGATCTGATTCCTAGAGCGTCTCAGGGTCTGTGGTCCTCTTGTTAGGTAACCGAGTACCATTAGCGTTACACCTATTGTCCCTGTAAGCAGATGACTATTAGCTGAAAGTGGATGACTTGCCAGGTAGCAATTCGGGTTTGATGACAAGCGCCGCTAGCGTAGCTGCGTCTCAAGTTGTATCGATGATGAAAACGTTGATACCCTGATTTGTAAATCCTTATAACTGCGGGAGATTGCTACCTAGCAACGCATCTACGAGCGACATCTGACTTCGTGACGTCTCATTGTACCGAGTGGCAAAAGTCACCGGTACAACATGCGCCGTCTCCTTTAATAATTGTTCTGTCCTTCCAGTGTAATATTGTGCACACAATCACGCTCGCAAGCGACGCGGTTATATTGACAATCCGAGGTTTACTAAAGCTGACGCATTCAATATTGAAGGGGGAGACCAAAGCTACGAAAGGTGGACCATGCTCCGCCAATATCAATACAACGCGTCGTCTCAATATATTAAACCACCGTTTATTTAAGGACTACGAACTATCTTTATACTTTTTTCACATTAATAAGTTTAAGTTCTAATTAATAGCTAGATTATTTGTACAATTAGAATTTTATTTTAATTTTCCTTTTTACTTTAATAAATTGTTCTGTAAATAATCCCGTTCTCATTATTATGGTTAGCTTATAATTAAATTGGGAAAACAAAACAATTATAAAATAATTGGCGTGAACATTCGTTTCATACTAGAGGTTGAAATTTCGTCAGATCAGTAAATGAAGTCAATCAACAAATTGTTATTCTACGAAAACTCCAACCTAAAATCAAAGGAACTGAAACAGCAGCATCCGCGCAAATCAGGGGAAGACCCTTGCCGTGAGCCGGGCCCGCGCGGCTGATTTATCCCCGGATAAAATATAAATTCTTTAATTGTCTGTGCACTTACTAAATTATATTGAAACTTCTTAATGCAATGTATGTCTCATCATCAATGACTAGGATTTTTCTACTTCACTTTGATAAATTTTTCTTAATCTACATTTAGATCGTCCTTTTTGGTCATTTTTACTTTCTCTTACTATATGAAATATAGAATAGAGAAAGTATTGTTTTCGTCCAAAATTTTCGATGTCAAAATTTTAGTGGAAATACACGTTTT
>JAHWXV010422084.1:0-14420 GCA_024586415.1 Phrixothrix hirtus
TAAATTGATTTTAATAATTTTTAGGCTGAGAGGATTATCGTTACAAAATTTGAAGCATCGATTAGTTTTAGAGGATTACTGTTACTTCTAAAATACGGTCCTGGACCTTTTTTCCGACTTATATAGAGCTGCCCCGAGGTATACAAGTTCCAGTGTTTGTATTAAGTCCCAACATCTACTACGATCAAGAAGGGGATCAAACGAACACTCGTCACAAGTTATAACGATTTGTTTTAAACTAAGCAAGTTTCTTGAGCCTATAATGCTATATTATGTGAACTAATTGGTCTCTCTGAGAAAATTCGCTGAAGTGAGCTATTGGGCGGGTGTCCGTTCCAATTATCGTCCCCAAAATAAAAATAAATTGATATTTTAATGATTGTTATGCATTATTTATATACCTAACTGCTTTTTATTTAAATCTATAGATTATTTTTGCTTTAAATGTGCTCAAAATTCAATTATAAAGCTCTTAGTACATGTATAAAGGAAATTATAAATGAATGCAATATTTATGTTTTTAAATTAATTTTAGTCTACAATTTAGGTGTATAGCAAAGTAACGAATGTCAATAAATTCAAACTGTAGCAATTGACAGCCCCAACAACCCGCCTATGTACAACCGCACGCTTCTGAACGTCCGCGACGCCACTTAAGGCTTGCCAGTGCGTGTGTTCAAAAACAGAAGTGCAGCTGCGCGATAAAAAATGAGCGCGAGAATGCACAAGATGTCTGAAAAACCAACTACAGATTTATGTAAAATATCTTAGTTCATTTTCTTTATAATAATTAATTTATCCTTAATGATACGTGTTAAGTGACCAATTATAAACTTCATTACTTATTTTACCACACAATTTAATTTTATCTTTAAGTAAACAGTATCATAAGTGTAATCCATAATTAAAATTATTGTAAAATAGTGAAAGATTAAAATACCACTACAAAATTAAATTTAAAATGTGTACGAGAAGTCGTGCGTTGTCTCACACCAGATTTCTTTTAATAAGTGTGGATATGTTGTTGGATGATGCCGGTGAAAAAGGTACGATACGAAGTGCTAGGTAAACCTTTATGTGCTAGAACACAGAGTTAGACTTAAAATTTTACTTTAACTGCTTATTAAATCACTTTTCTCTGTTGGATTTTCAAGCGTACAAAAATATATTTTACGTATACAAAAACAATTACTATGCGATTTAATTTGGAGCTTGAGCTTACGCTTTTAATAGCCTGACATACACATGTCAACATATTTTACTGTAATAACTTCAAGACTATTAAAATGTGATTTAAAATGTTTTAGTAGTGATTCATTTGTTGATATATCTTGAAAATAAGTAATTGGTAAGCATCATAGCATGACCTATTTTGCGTGTCATCCACCGTTTCTCTCTTTAAGTTTTTAAGTGTCTAAGGATTAAGAATTGCATTTAATGCCATTACCGAGAAATGTTTATATATTATATATGAAGCGTCAAAATATCAATCTTTTAAGGAAAGTAATTTAAAGCGTTGTTATATGCTAGAGTTTGAACTCTATTGATCTAGGTACAACCACAAAATAATAACTGAAACTTTATACTAGTATTTTATTGGCCATTACATAATTTAGCAATATCTGAGTTGTGTCACTTTTGAGGCGGATGTGCGACATATGCATGTATGTACAAGTAAGTATAATGACAGCAATATTGCTTTAATGGTTAAGATTTATTTCTCTTTTGTGTATCTTTAATATGTACATAACTCTATCAAACAATTTTTTAAATGCTGACTTTAACATAGTTAAAAGCTTTCAAAGAATACCGTTTTTAAAATAATCAAAACCTGAGAATATTTAGCGATAGCCCAAGGTACATTAAAAATGCTAAAATATTCGACCATTCTATTTGTTGTAAAGATAAATTTGATGGCTTTGTTACATGAATTTAATATTTCTGATATTATTTCTGATATACTTCTGCAACCTTTAAAGTAAATGGCGAATTTTCTTTCGAAAAAATGACGAGATTTTTGAGTCGATATAATCGCAAACGTGTCTTCATTCAATAACAGGAAAAAATGATAATTTGGAGAGATTGGGTCTGAGAAATAAGCCGTATGAAGTATAATTGCCCTGTCTAAACTAAGGGTAACTTACAGAGTTACTATTGCCGTACATGGCACCGCGTTATCGTGTAGCCTGGTTGCGTTAATTGTAACGCCACTCAATTTTATCATTTTCTACTGGTAACGCTTAGAAGTAACAATTTTTCCGGATTTGAATAACTAACAATAATTAACGCCTTTCTCATCCCCCCATTTACACAACAACGTATTATTTTAGATTGTAGATGAGATAGTTCACTCGGATGAACCCTCGTCTTTTGCAGTTTTAATACAGCCGCAGTAAACCATGATAACGTCACAGCGTCTCACTATGTGTTCGTGGTCTGAATGATGAAATGTCCAACTGTTTTCCTTTAACAATCTTCAAGTTTCTTCAAGTGAACAGAAATTATTTAAAGAGTTACGTCAAGCCTGTGTATTAAGTTCCTGTTACGCCTACTTCAGCTCCTTGACTCAACTGCGTTCTCGGACCAATAGATGTTATCACTACTTCGTCGCACCATATTCATTCAAAGCAGTTACATTCAACTGGAACCTAATGATAATTACAATATTCTGAGTTTATGTTGATGAAGTCATCAATAATTATATACTCGCTGAAGCTTAAGGAAGCACTTTTAAATCACGTGCTGGAAATTTTTTTAGCATGAGTTAGTTACAAGGTATTAAATGTAAAGATATTATATCTACAACTTATATACATACATTGAGTAATCGTAGAAGCATATATATGAAGTTACGGCAAGTTATATTTATTGCTACAATTTGTTGAAGTTATTTGTTGTTTTTTAATCCGATTATTTCGCAATGTATCAGCTTTTTGCATTTATTATTATGATTTTACCCAAATATCTGTCATAGAACCGGAGGTGTAGGTAAACTTTCAGACTATATCCTGTATTACGTTTCATACCTTGTATTAAAGACTTTTCAATGCAAAAAACTACTTTTTATGCACATTATTTTAGTTTTCATTCAAAATAAATGGAGCAATTCAATTTTACCGGCATTCTTTTTACAACTTTTTAGTGTATTCACCTTAAGCGGGGTTTCAAATTTCTTCGTGTCTTCGTCTGATTGAAAAGAAAGAATGTCAATGCTATTTCAATTTCCCCATGTAGTGGAAGACTACCGTGGGAATAATTGAGATACTTTTCAGTTAATAATTGGAAGTAAGGGCTGGTAGGCGTAAGAATGGGTCTTAAATGATGAGGTTAGAAATTAGTACTGCATCAGCTACCATTATCCTCGGAGAAAACAATTTGCCGAATACTGGAAACCACTTTAAGCTTAAGCCGACTGTCTCGAGAATCCAATTCGCAGTCTTCAGAATAATAACTGTAAGAATAACCATCCTAGCCCGATCTGTGTATCATAAACACTTCGATATAGAAGGAATTAACATTGAATTATACATATTTACTGTTGTTGTTTTGGAATACCATTTTCATAGAATAATATAATATTGCCATTTAGTCACATAATAGTTCTACTTCAGGTGATAGATTGGTTAACGCTCGAAGCCTTTTATTCTCAATAAATTGTAAATGTGAAGTTGTTAAAATTGGTATTTATTTGAAAATATTACATATTTCGGGGTCTTTTGTTCCCATCGTCAGATATAGATGTCAAGAATTAATTAAAATCTAGGGGAGAGAATAAATTAATTTGAGGAATAAAAATTGTATAAAATTAGGTTATCAGTGTATATAAAGAATTGTAACATTTTAGATATTAATTAAATAATTTAGTATGTAGAAATGCCAATAATAATTTATATAATGTAACTGTTTAAAGGCTTTTAATGAATGAAATAATTTAAAACATATAACAATTAGACGAGGACTAAACATGTACTGGATAAAATATTTTAATAAAATTTGAAAATAGAAAAACAGTCAAGGATTTAAGTTAAAAAAATGCGCGTGTCGAGAAATTGGAGGGAATGTGATTGCTGTTTTGTGCTTTGTGTAGGAGTATGTCGAGTTGTATAGTGTTCAGGGGTTTTTTGAAAACTTTAAGTGATGAAAGCTGTAAAGAAGGAGTATGTATGTCGTTAATGGCGTTATTGAGCGGAAATAAATTAAATTTAAAATGGAGCGGATATTAAAACTGTGTGAAGACGTGGTAATTAAAAATGTAATATTGGAAGAACAATTAAGGGAATGGAGATCGATAAGTAAGTGGTGTAGAATTTATTTTGCAATAAAAATTAAACGTTGCAAATTAAGGGAGTGTTTATTAAAAAAGAAAAAGATTAATGAAATGAGATGAGGTTAAAGTCAGTTGCAAAGTTGTGAGAAATTTAAAAATTAAAATGGAGAAGATTTTGAAAAGGGTAATTTAATGTAAAATATTTGGAAAGATGTAGAAGGTATTTAAAGGGTGAATAGGGAATTTAATTAAAAGGTTTTGGTTTAATGTTATTGATAATGAAAAGTAACAGGGAGTCAGTGGGTGGTACGTTTTCATTTAGTAATTGTTTATTTTCTATTGTTTTATTGACGTTGATGTAGTAGTTTTCATAAGTGTTGGGGAGCGAATATTTACCTATGTTGTTTTTTAGAATGTTTATATTGCTGGTACCAAAATTAAAATTATGGTCATTGTCTGTAGGGTATCTAGCGAACGGAGAAGTGCAACTATTGGAGTTTTTGGATTTGGATTGGACTATGTGTTCTTTCATCCTAGTGGAGAAATGCGTTTTGCTATGACCGATGTAAGAGGTGTCAATATTATTAGTTTTACATGTGTTACATTGTAGTTCATATATGCCGCAGTTTGATAGTTTTAGAATGGGGTCCTTTATATTACAGAAGATGTTTTTTATAGTAATATTGTTCTTGAAAACAGTACGTAAATTGTATTTTCTAAATAAGGTGGCAATTTAGATTTAACGTTTAAGTAAGGTAAAGTGACAATCCCAATGTATTCTTTTTTAATAGGTTTAAGGGTGGTAAAGCTTTTTAAAAAATGGTTAAATTTATGTTTATTTAGAATGTATGTTAAAATCTCAGGTGGGTACGAATTATCATTTAAGATGTGTTTGATAGTGTTCAGGTCTTTTTGGTAATTGTCTTGGTTTAGTGGATAATTTATTAGTCTGTGTGCGAAAAAGTTAATTGAAGCTGTTTTGTATTGTAAGGGTGTGTTGGAGTGTAATGGTATTATGTGTGCTGTTGTGGTTAGTTTTCTACAAATGTTGAAGGAAAGGGCGTTGTTTGTATTACTGATTAAGAGGTCTAGGAATGGTACTTGATTGTGTTGGTTTGATTCATGTGTGCATGTTAATTGTGGGTGTAATGTGTTGATTACAGTCATAATCTTGTTGAAGTCTAAGATGGTGCCTTCAAAAATGACAAAAATATTGTCTACGTATCTATTGTAAAATGTTATGTGTTTTTGAAATAAGTCATGTGATGAGAGTGTGTTACGTTCAATGTTGTCAAGGAACTTGTCAGCCAGTACTGGAGATAGCGGACTTCCTATCAATAATCCTTTGTCGTTTCTATGGGTTTTGTTATTAAAGTTGAAGTAATTTTGTTGTTTGATGGTGTTTATGACTGTTATCAAGAAATTTTTAGGTCTAGGTTAATGTTGGAAGTGTTTAAGGGTGTTTGTATAATTTGAATGGCTTGGTTAATGGGAGTATTTGTGTATATATCTTTTATGTTTAGTGAAACCAAAAAGCAATTATCATTAAGAGTAATGCTGTTTAAGTTTTTGATAAGTTATTCTGTATTTTTAATGCTATAGATTGGTTTGTAATTGATATTGTTAATGATAATTCTGTTAATCCAACCTAATATTTTATTGGTGTGTGAAGTGGTATCTGATACTATGGCTCTTAGAAGGATGTCAATAAAATTAGCGGTTTCGGGGTTGTGTAGTTTGTGGATTTTGGGAAGAAAATACATGACTGGTGTAGCGGGGTGGATGGTAATTAAAAGGTATGGGTTGGTTTGTGTTTGTATGAGATCAAAATTAGAATTTATGAGTTCGCGGATTTTAATTTGTAGGTTATTAGTAGGATTGTTTTTAATTTCTGTGAAACCGTTATTTTTTATAAAGATTTCCCCTGATTGTGTATAGTCGCATTTTTTGGCGATGATGGTGCAATTGCCTCTATCGGCTTTTATGATGGCGAGATTGTGTTCTTTAAATTTATGTTTTAGGTTTATGGTTGTACTGTTTTCAAGAGTGATATGTTTTTTGATGGGTGTATTATTATTTAAGGGGGTTGTTAAAAATGTTTTTAAATTTAAGTTGGAAATGATCAGTGTTGATGTGTTTCATATAATTTTGAAAAAAGTCATATGATGTGAGGATTAGGTCAATAGTTTGTGGATTGCTGAGGGGCATATTAGGAGAGTATTTTAGGCCATTGTTAATTAGTTGTAATTCTTGATTGTCAAAAGTGATGTTAGTAAAGCTAAGAGTCTTTTTGTGAAATTCAAAGGGAGGGGTGTTTGTTGGGTTGGTGATTTGGATGTTAAGGTTATTGTTGTTATTGAGCTTATGGTAGTTTTAGTTATTGTGATTGTAATTGTTATTGTTGAGAATATGATGATTATGATTGTTATGATTATAAAAATTATTTTTACCATTGTTGTTAATAAATTGACCAATGTTATTATTGTTACGTTTGAGGCTAAAGGGTTTTTTATTTAGTTTAAGGTGTAACTGGTGGCCAAAATGTTGTATGGCGTCCAGGATATGATGGAATATTGAATCTGGTCCCAGATTGTGCAATGAAGTTCTTTAGCAAGCCTCATGTGGAGTATCCAGAGCTTATAGTTGTTGAGTTGGCGTTTATAGTACCAATGAGAAAGTTCTGATTTGATTATGCTTCTTTCGGGTATGGTTATATTTTGGAGTACTCTGTGGCTGTTGGAATTGTTTTTAATTCTTGCAAATAGTGGTGTGATTTTGTGTTTTATACATTCATTGAGGAACCAGATGTTGAGGTTTGTTCTTTTCCTAAGTTGTAATAAATCCTAGAATAAATGGATGGCTTTTTCTTGGGTGACTTGTCCTAAAATGGTTAGTTGAAGTGCGTCCATACTCTAAATTGAGAATGATTAATCATTAGTCATTCTCAATTTAGAGTATGAATCCACTTCAACTAACCATTTTAGTTCTACTTCATTTAAAAGCTAACACTTAATGGCATTCAATAACTACAACAAAACATATTTATTCGTAACAACTGATTAAGTTATCCTCTTCTTTCAAAATACTTTTGTTCTATTCAAAAATTTAGTTAATTATTCACCATAATAATACTTTGCTTAATAGAGAAGAATTATACAACCAGGATGATTTCGATAAAATGGAATATCACGAAGGTAGCACATCAAAATTTTTAACTTTGTCCACTTGGTTCAGGATGGTTTATGAATCATCGTTGTTTAGTTTTCTGAACATTGTATAACTTTTCTTGTTTTGTTTGTTACACATTTCGGACAGTTATCTTTGAACACTTTGGATTAAACTCTTTCACATGTAAAACCTTTTGATACTTGCTTTTTAGTCAACATGTTACATTCTACAGAGGCGGCCACCACTGAGCGCTGAATAGCGTAATAGGACAATTCAAATTTTGAACATCTTGCGTATGGCCTGTAACTTCACATAAGGCTACATTTCCAACAGTTTTATGTTCTCTTCAGCAGTTACAACTAAAAAACGTTAACAATTATTGTGAATATTCTGCTGAAGAGAACATCAAAGAGTCGTATTACGAACAGCGCCTTGCGACGCTTTTATTAAGGCACATTTCTTGATAAATCTCTTCTTTGCATCATGCGGTATTGTTTTAGTTCATAATCTGCTTAGACGTAAAAATTCTATTTTGTTTTTATAGTTATCAAATTTAATATGTGTTATTGATTCTGTTTTGATTTATAAAATTTGTTAATCGATTTCTTTAGCCATAACTGTGCGATAAAAACTTCGGCAGTTAATCAAATTGCACTATTTTTCTATCATAAAAAATTAGTACTATCATTGAACGGCAACCTACCTTGTAATTAATTATGATACACTACAATTATTAAACATTAAGACTACAGACTACAGAACTACTGTTGTACAAAGCATGTTTAAATTTTGGTAGTTCGTGATATTACGCGAGGCGTGGCTATTAAATAACAAGATCGAGCGATCAGTAGAAGATTTACTTATGTGAGCGCAGTGCACTTTGTTAAACAAACCAAATAATCTGGGCTTCAATGTCGCTCGAAGTTAGTCGGTGATCAACAATTGAAGAAAAATTTACGCAATCATGTTACCAGAAATATGGCTAGTAATAAAATCAAACGGATTTCTTATAAATTTAAGAGATTATCAAGTAAGTGATTCAGTTGGAGGAGGTGATAAGGTGATATCACATATGCAATAATAAAGAAGGCATGAACGTACATGTCGAAAGTGATAGCAAGGTCGATTAGTTTCGTTGATAACAATGGCATTCAATGACTGACTGGGAAACCCACCGGTTCAGATAGTTTAAGCTTGAATCAAATCTGAGAGAGAAAGAAAATTTTCAACTGAAAATAACGCGTAAATTCTTCATCACGACAATACTCTTGTTCTGCTTCTAAAATGGTTTCTGACAATTATTGACGCCTACCTGCTGAATTTAGTTCAGCACGACTTTCAAGTTTCCTAAGAAATAGGGTAAAGAGAAAAATGGTGACGTCACTGACGGTTTCAGTGCTCTTTTGAGAATGAAAATTGTACATGTAGCGATAGACAGATAGGGAGGACTTAAATTGTAAGATTATAATAATAAACCATACTTTTGCACGAATATCGTTATTCAGCAGACACAATATTCAGAGTAATATACTTATATTTCACATGTTTTTTGTTATACAGTTTCAGTGCAAATATTTATAAAAGTTTTGAATTTAAATTTAGTAATAAGTATAACTTCGTTATAGCGAACCCGCATTATAACGAACGATCGCCTATAACGCACTAAATTTCAATTTAGGAATAATTTATATAAATCGCTTTTAGCGAACATATTAATAACGAATGATCAGCGAGAACGAACATTTCTATTGCTAAAAATTTAAGTATCTGATCTTTTTTAAGGAACTTTACTTGATCAGCCTTTTTTATTATTGTGCAAACTGATCCATATACAAGAGAAGTGAATTTATAAATTTCAGTTAGAAGAATTCCGAATTCTTTTTGCGAATTGTAGGTTTTGAAGTAATTATACTTTTGAAATTAAAAAGGTGATTCTAAAATTTGCACATTATATAAATTCTTTAAATTTCGTAATTAACTGTTTTCGATTAACTTACGACGTTTATGTTCATTTCCAAATTGGAATACACATTATCTCAAGTGCGTTCAAGTTAAATCTGCGTACAATGTAAACAAACATAAATCAGCTGTACTCTTGTCGCTAATTATACAAGCTGTGGCCGTTTATGGCACGTTCATGTAATATTTCCGTTTCACATTAAAACGTCGATATTAATTTGTATAAAATCGACTGTATTTTTATAAGAATTACAAATAAATAGCAATGAACCGGTATGAATCTTACCGATTTTCGACCACTCTTTATCACAATTCAGTGACAACTGAACATTTAATATGAAGCCCACAAAATGACGTCACGCAAGCCAACCAATAACGTAGGTTATTGTTTGTCTACATCGCACACAGCGCTAACTTGAACGCAATTTACGCAAGTGCATACATAATATTTATGTGTTCAATAAATGAACGATGTGCCTAAATTTACTGCAAAATGTTTTTAATTATTTTTCATATTATCTTTTAATATATATATACACGGTTTTTTATTTTCTCAAGTAAATGGCATTAAATAAGTTTATTTATAGTTTTGTTTTAGTCAACGATCCTTTACAGAGAACAAAATTTTTGTAATATTCATGTTCGTTATAGTAGAGTTATACTCTAATTTCAGCTATAAAATCAAAAATATTCCTTAGAAAGTGTTTGAACTAACTGTTTTTGAAATTAAACACAAAGTTAGTGTTTACAATTTCCGTATAGAACAAAGCCTCTTAAATATTTATTTATTTAAGAGTTTAAAACTGGTAAAATAATGTATTTGCTCCTAAAACTTAGTTGAAATACCTATTATAAACACCTCTTTGTTATTAGAAACGTAAACATTAACAAAGTTCTAAAAATATTTATTCTATTGACACTGGAAAACTTTCCTTTTTCCGAAAATCCTTGTATGGAAAGTAGAAGTTTACGCACAAAAATATTTATCATCTATTGTTTAACTGGCTTTTCGTAATGTAAAATAAATAGTAAATTGGCTACTCTGTACAGCTATACGTTCAAATTAAATGCTTTTTAAAATAACCCTCGGGGTAATGAAATTAAAAATAATGTTTGGAATTATTCAAATGCATTGTGAGTCATGTTTTAATCAATTCAGATATGAATATTTGAATGCCATTGCAACTGTTGAATTAAAGTATGTGAAGCGAAAATCATTTAATATTCGTAAGTAAAGTATGAATTCTAGAAGTTCTATCAAAATTTAAATCAATTTATATAATTTATATACTTTAAAAATCAGAACGTAATCCTAAAAGTAAGTAGTTTTAGTTTGTCAATTAGTACAATAATACAGATATGAAATTAATTTTTCAGCATTTTGGAAGTGATGTGAAGCTATTTGGTTTTAAAACCTATATATGCTATTAGTAGCACAATTTCTTTTGTAAACACAGCGGAGGGATAAATAAACTAAAACGGAAGGTGCTTTCAATAAATATTGGTATAAATAAATCACAAACAAGAAAATGTGTTTTTTTTATTATGAAAGGAAATATATTTTATTTCCGTTGTAAAAGTAAACATCTATCATTGTTACCATGAATCAATTATTATATTCTGACAATGCTGATTTTCTAAACGCACATGCTTTAAAAGTAATTTTTTAACTTTCCGAATGCTTTTTTAATTTATGTACCAGATAAAACGTTTGGTTATTAAATATAATGCTAGAAATATAGGCGCTAATTTCGCATTAGGATGTAGAACTATAATTTCTAACTTGATTATTAATAGGCGTTCAACTGCTTATTTTGTTGCTGATTTTTACATAAGTGTTTAATAAACAGTTTCTTCGGTATATTTGTGTATTTTAAACAACATTTCAAATATGAAATGGACACTATTTGAGACGATAAAAAGCATAAAATTTATCTATTTCCTGACGACCAGCAGAAATAAAAGGGTCTACTTTTATCTGTGTATGGAATGAAACTAGCTCTTGGCAACGCCTACTATAGAACTAAAACACCTTAAAATAGATAATTAAACATTTATCTAAATTAAAACAGCAAAAAATATAATTAAGGTTAGTATAAACACTACTTCATAATGTCAAATATAGAGCTCTATTGATAAAAAGTATTATTCTAAATTTTATAATTCTGCGAACGCATAGAGATCGTATTTAATTAAAACAAGTTGCGATATTATAATATTATAATCAAAGATAACTGCACATTTCTTGCTTTTATTACCAAACTATTACGTTATATTACGTTATTAGTAAATAATAAAAGAAGTAATAGTTTAACTTTCGATTTCATAGTTTACATAAATATTAATACACATTTTACACAATGTGGGATATTACTTCGTTTTATATATTTAAGCTAATGAATCGGTTCTGCAAAACTTGAGCTTAACAAATAATTTAGAAATACAGATGCCGGTTTGACCATGAGAACACATAGTCTCCTTTTAGCCCGATACACTTAGTCAAGCGCTTTTCAAATTTCATTAGGCCATCCTTGTAATACGATTTATCAAGTCCTCGAAAATATGCACCAGTTTCCCATTCAACTTCCTCATTTTTTCAGGTTTTGAAATAGGAAATAGTCACAAGGAGCTATATCAGGAGAATGTGGTGGATGCGGAAGCAATTCGTAACGTAGTTCATCCAATTTCTGTTGAGTTTTCCATGATATCAGCTAGTACGTTGTCATGATGAAAAAGCACTTTCTTTTTAGTCAAATGTGGTCATGTTTTCTTTGTTTCAGCAACCAGTCCAGTAATGCCACATAATAACCTCCTGTGATTGTTTCTTGCGTTTAGGATAATCCATGAGTATTAAACCTTGTACATCCCAGACAAAAGTCGCCAAAACCTTTCCAGCTGATGCAACCAGTCTTGCTTTCTTCGATGCACTTGAACCAGCCTCAATTCATTGTTTTGATTGTTGTTTTGCTTCAGGTGTATAGTAGTGGATCCATGTTTCAGCTACGGTTATGAATCTACGCAAAAATTCATTTGTATTACGTTGCAACATCGCCAAACGTTGCTTTGAAATGACTACACGATTGCATTTGTGTTCGATTGTCAACAAACGCGGCACACATCTTGCTGATAGCTTTTTCATATGTAAGTGTTCATGCTAAATGTTACCCACACGATGTCAGCTATCTCAGGCTCTTTTACTCGTAGATCGTCCAAAACGATATCATGGCTTTTATCGATCATTTCTTTGGTGGTCACTTTGATTGGTCGACCTGAACGATGTTCATCAAGTGTACTTTTACGACCATGTTTAAATTCTGCAAACCAATATATCACACTTGAATTTGGTGGAACAGATGTGCTATAATATTTATCATGCATTTCCTTTATTTCTTTCGCAGTATTTTGTCGCAAAAAATAAACCTTAATCAATGCACGAAATTCGTGTTTATCAATTATTAAACTACAATCACAAGTTGTTCGCTTTTTATAGGCGTCAAACATAAACTAAATGACATATAGCGCTAAAAATTTGCATGCAGACTACCAACAGACTGTATTTAACCGAAATGATATACACTACATGATCATTGACGCCATCTATTGGAAACGGGCTAATTATCAGATCGCCCTCGTAGCGAAGGAAAGTTTATTGAATAAAGTCTCCTGTCTCAAAAATTTTCTTTGTATGCAACTACCAGTTTTGTGGTTTGATTCTATAACCGCATCATTAAGCTGTAAGAACTTAATTTGTAATTTTATTTTTGCGTGGTTAAAATTATTTATGAGAGTACTTAGCAGGTTTTCTTTTACAATACCTGTAAGTATTTTTATGTATTTTATGTATCTACTTTAAATGCTTATTTGTAACTTTTGGCACTTCTTAAAATTAAAAATATGAAACTATAATAATCGGTTAGCAATGATAGCGAACAAAAGCCTCTTTTCTTGGCCGCTTTAGGAAAAATAACAATGTAGATACCTGGACACCAAGTTTCGGTGCGGAGCTTGCATTACTTTTTTTTCAAATACGCTCATGTTATAATTGAGTTCTCTATTTTTTAAAATGACCTATAAAAAGCTTTTAAAGGAAAAATGATGTAGAGTGGACAAGAAGCAAATAAGCATAGTCAAAAAGTTAATAAATACTGTGATATTTAGCTTCTCAATTTTGGGTACTGGTATGAAACTAGTTTGTGGGTATCAATTACGATCTACCGATTAAAATAGATATAGTTTTACGCATAGAGATATCAATAACTACATTTTATATTTATTATTAAATTTTGAAGGGTACTAAATAAAAGAGATAAGAAAAAACCCTTAAAATATAAATTGTTAAGAGGCCGTGAGCTGAAGATTCAGATTTTTGTTGATACCGTAATATAAGTGCTTTTGGAGTTGTCTCTTAAAAATATAGTGATCGTGTAACAGTTGAACTGACATTAGGACATCCAATTTGTAGGAGAAACCAGAGCTACGGAGGCTCGGCTAGCTCATTGGTAACTGGGGGAAGTTCTAAAATCATTACTGCTTAAATCGAACACAGTTACAGCCTAAAAATTAGAATCGAAGGTTTAAGCAAAATAGTCGTAAAATGCAAGTCTAATTGACATGGTGCGCTAAGCTGAAATTAAAATAATAAAACAGGCATTGTAAATAAAATCACTAAAATGTTAAAAGAAACAGGAAATAAAACGAATAATTAAAATATTATGTGAAGTTTATAATAATTAACAATGCTGTTTATTATATACGGTTCTGACTGGTGTATTGATATTAATAATTTTTTGGGAAACAATCCAGTCTATAATATGTAGTAAATGCTTCTTTATTAAAAGCTGGTCATATTTTTCTTATACAAAACAACGGCTTCTTCAGGATTAATATGCTCTAAAAGGTATATTATTTATATAATGCTTTCAGCTACATACAATGGAATTAATTAATATGATAAGTAAAAGGATATACTTACAATGAATTATAAAAATTTAATTTAATTTATTAAAATTACTGCATACCATAAGGT
>JAHWXV010422120.1:0-13848 GCA_024586415.1 Phrixothrix hirtus
ATATATATATATATATATATATATATATATATATATATATATATATATCACAGTTTCTTCAACGTAAGATACGGAAGTAAGTTTTCAGCTATTTTTTGTAATTAAACTGCAGCACAAATAATATTTTAAAGAATGTTCTTTGTCACGTTTCTAAGTGGTTAAGTACTAAAATAACTAAGCAAGGATCACAAATTTTTCTAAAATAATCCTACTTAATAGTAAAGATTAAATACTTGGTTGGGCTATTAAATCTGTACGTGATTGGTATAACGTTATGTTGTACACGTGCGTAGTAAATAACGGTAACCATTAAAATGACATTTAGTTTATATGAAGATTAAATGTGAAACAGTCCTAAACCATTTTCATTAATTAAATATTTAAATCGACATTTTCGTATTTTAACAGTAATTCAATGTGCGGATAGTACAATGACTTTACTGAATAACTCTGGCTGAAACGTGACAACCTCCAGGGAATTCATCACATTGTACTGCATCCCCTAGGCGAGACCAAAGGGTCGTATACTGGTAAACCGCTAAACCAGTACCTGATAAATTAATTGATTTACTAGCTTTATTTTTATTTTTATAATTTAAGTATTTAACAATTTATGTTTGCAATTGTCTTGTTATTCATGATTTTCGGAAATCAGTATACTGCGGGAGGCCATTATAAGTAACGACGATATTTAGGGTTTAAATGAAAACAAGATATGACGATCATCACCGTAAACTACTCTTTTCCGGATCTAAAGTATGATTTTAGGTTATAAATAGAAGTAATATGTTTAATTGATTGTTACATTAAAAAATATATTTTTACTGGTGAATATATTACTATAAAAACTATAAAAAGAACTAATAATAAAGCATGATTTACCTTTTCCGTAGTCGACTGGCTTTTCTAAACTTGATGAAAAGGACAAAGGAGATACCGCCACTAGTGGCGCCTATCGTCGCGACGTCATCTGTTTTACACTGACCAAACGTATTAGACCATGGTCCAACAATTTACATTTATTTGCAAACGCTTTTAAATGATACCGGAAATGAAAACGCTTTATACGTTTACTCATTGTCAGTAAAATTATTATGAAAGCGCCTTTATCTTTGTCGTTCATCATTTTGATTGTTATCAAAGTAAGCGAAAGCTTTTACAAATTAAAAACACTTCTATGCTTCGATTTAAACCATTCTGTTCTCAAATATTACAGTATATTTAGATTATTTATAATCTTCTTAGAACTGTAATAGAAAGCAATAGCTATAACCAGTATTATCGGTCTTTACACAATTAAAAAGAAAAAACGACGAAAGTACCTATGTAACTAAATTTTATTATTTATAACATAATATAAGGCTTACGATTAAATTCAATGTCTAATTATGCAATAACGTTTTTACTTCAACTGTGTACTTAACAGAAGCTCATTTAGCTAGTAATATTCTAAATTTAATCTTTTAGCCAGAGGGTACGAGATACGGTATCGGCAAAAACGTATAATAGCATTTACAGTAATTAAATGTAGCTGTAACGATTTTATATGCAGAGTTTATGACTTGCTTGCTGTGTTGATGTTATGCTTTCTTGAGTAATTTAATCTACTTTTCTACATTTAAGAGGATATATCTTTGCAGTGAGCCTGAAGTTGAAGAAAATAATCATGTCGAAGGTAATACGATGAGTCTTTTAAAATGATGTATATAGAGAAGGAAGATGATAATTGACTCTGTTTGCTTTTCCATGTTTTGTTAATCTATTAATGTCAGTAGAATGATGGTTCACTGTAAGCACGTATAATTTCTTCTGACACTAATTGTCCTAGACGTAACTTAATAATTATTATAGGATGCTAATATTTGTAATTAAAACTATAAATTCATTCTATAATTAATTTGAAATATTCTATGCAATATTATTTAAGCTTATATTATTATAGAGTATGAATGTAATAAATAAATGAATAATCAAATAAAAAGTATAAGAAGCCCAGGAATATAAAGAATATGCGTGCGTTATCAAACGGAATAATGCCACTACAATATTCATTCAAATGTGGTTAATCCTGCATCTTAAGTAATTGCCTTTGATGCGTATAAAAAGCTCCTCTTTAAAATAAAATAAAATAAACAACTAGGTACAGATATATTCTATAGTTTTTGCATATCCTTTTATAGAATTATATAGAATATAAATGTTTGTTTTATGTTTTACTAAAAACTTATGTTATATAAATAAGATGCCTATCAATAAAAGCAGTTTTACCTAATTGAGAAATACTAAAAACTATAAAATCATATTTATTCAGAAACTAAATTACCGAACCAGACCAATGCTAAGTAATAAAAATGCATAAGTCGGTAAACACTTTTACATTTGTTGTACCGACATTACAATCATGTATGGCACTACAATTATTAACTCAAAGACTTATAAAGATGCATATCGCATCCGTAAGCTAGCATATTCAAAAATGGAAATGAAATATAGATATCACCGCTATCAAATTGAAATTGAGGTTTCAAACTTAGTTTAAAGCAACCAATAAAGAATACTAAGGAAGCGCCCTAAACACGTAAAGTTGTATCCAAACCCACTGACTATGATGGCGGCGTTAGCATGTTGTGTGCTTGTATTAAAAACGTTAAATTTGTGTTTACTATTCTATCATTGGCGTGCATACTTAAAATTAATAACAAATAGTATGCACGCCTATGAATCCATAAACACACATTACGAGGTAAAAAAATTTTGAGTTTAAGGAGTTTTTATTTTAAATATCATGAAAAGTGCATCAATATACTTTAATATGTATATGAAAGTAAATATATTCAAAACACTTTTAATTGTCTAGTATAAGCAAAAATTAACGATATTATTCGATAACCAAACAATCACCAATATAAGAACATACGTGTGAAACGATAATCCCAGTGATTTTTTAACACTTGTATTAGTGCAACCGCAAGCGGCACATCCACCCATAATTTCTATTAATTTACAAATAAATATCTTCAAAAATTACACACAAAATTAATAAAAATTCACTGTCTACTGACCATAGTGGCGTCTATCACAGGTAGTGCTTAAAAACAGGACACACACGCGTATCGTAAGTTTGATAGCTAGAGACGCTTCCTTAATATTCTTTATTCGTTGGTTTAAACAGTCATCTACAAATAGTCTAAGTGTTAAGAATTTATGTACATAAAACTAGCTAGCGCTGACGTCACACAATTACAGCAATCTAACTGAATATGCAACTTGAAAACAGCAACTCTAAATATTTATTTACGTTCATCTGACAGTGAACGTATCAATTATATTTACTGAATTCAAACCGGTGAACTATTTCAACTAAAAGCTACTTTTTAAAATAAATCAACTATTTAGTTACATTTAAGTCTTTTAGTCAATGCTACAACGTAGTTTTAAGGTTGGTAGTAAATTTCAAAATACATAATGTTCAAGTTAAAGATGGTTATGAGATAAATATAATTAGTTTAATTTAAAACATTGAATATTATATTTACAAATTGTGCGAGAGGAGATTCAATAATTATCTACCTCGCCATGAGAAAAAGATCTACGTTATTGACTTTTCACTTTCACTCGCCTATATGAAATATAGAATAGAGAAACTATTGTTGTCGTCCAAAATTTTCGATGTCGAAATTTTAGTGGAAATACACGTTTTCGGTTTCCAGAATACGAAAATTATGTTTTCAAAAATTAGTCTGTCTGTATGTGTGTGTGCGTGCATGTGCGTGTGCGTATGCGTGTGCGCGTGCGCGTGAGAGTACGCGGAGGCGTGCGGGTGCGGGTGCGCGTGCGGGTGCGCGTGCGGGTGCGCGTGCGGGTGCGCGTGAGTTTGCGCGTGAGCGTGCGCGTGCGTGTGTGTGTGATGTGTGTTAACAAAATATCTCGAAAATGAAAAGTCGTACATGAACCAAATTTTATATTTGAGTTTGCATCCATCCTCGCAAGCGACTCCAACAATTTCACTAAAATTAAGTACCCGGAAGTGCCACTTTACTCTTGTCGTTTTTTGGTTTTTAGCGATTTTCTCGAAATCGGCTATAATGATTTTTCTTAAATTTATTGTATTTCTTAAACACTCAATGGCCCTTTCATATTATTAAGACAGTTTCTCAGAAAAATGGCCATAAAATGAGTAACCCGAAGTACTCTTACCATTAACTGTGAATAAAATGACTATGAAAGTGAAAGTCCAAGATAAATGAAAATTTTTATTTTAGGTCCTAAGTACCTTTGTATACTAAATTAAGAATTTGGTTAAAATGGAATAACCGGAACTACAACTTTACTTCAGTTATTTTTAAGGTATTTTCCGAATTTTTTGTTTTTCGCGATTTTCTCGAAATTGGCTATAACATTTTTTTTAAACTTATTTCATTTCTTATTTATTTAATGACCTTTAATATAGTTTAGGTTATTTCTCAGAAACATTTCCGTAAATTGAGTAACCGGAAGTACCTTCACTGTTAACTCTAAATAAAATAACTATGACACTAAAAGCCCTAGTTGAATGAAAATTTATATTTGTAGTCATAACTGCCTTTGTATACCAAATCAAAAATTTGGCCATAATCTAATAACCGGAAGTTCCACTTTATTTCTGCCATTTTTACATATCTTCCGAATTCTCTGTTTTCACGATTTTCTTTAAATCGGCTGTAACGATTTTTTTTGAACTTAATATATTCCTTAGCTAGCTAATTTAGCTTTATATTAACCAAGAAGTTGCTCTAATGAATTTTTGAAAATCTAGTAACCGGAAGTACTTGCAGTATTAGTTATGAATGACATATTTCAAAAACAAATCATGACATGAAAATGAATAACCATATTTAAGTTATTTATCTTTTGTGCATGAGATGGCAAGAATTTAGTTAAAATCTAATGAGCAAAAGTGCTACTTTATTCTTGATCTTTTTAAGTTTTTTGCGATTTTTTCTAAAACTCTTTAACAATTTTTTAAAAACTTGTTACGGTCCTTATGTCTTTAACAATTTTTTTAAAACTTGCTACGGTTCTTATGTCTTTGATATACTTTTACGTGAACTTAGTGGTTTTGCTGAAAAATGCGATAAAGCGAGTTATCAGAGAAAATCTCTTGAGTTAGCAGGGTTTTGCGTGTCCAGTAACTTGGATAGGTGACCGTTAGAATTATCGTTCCCAAAATAAACGTAAATAATATTTTAATCGTTTGTAGACATTTGCATATTTGTATATCTATGTGCGTAAGAGAAAATCGTGTGTTGTCTCAAACTAGATTTTTTTTATCATATTTTAACAAGTGTTGGATACAGATTTGTGAAAATTCAACTTCTTTATCGCAAAATATATAATTTACTAAACTTTAAATAGTGGAAAATAGCCGATTTGAAGTTAAAACATCGAAGTATCAAAATATTTAACCAAAAGAGGGAATGGTCCCAAACCTATTCATGGGAGGACATGAACAAGATTGCCTATCATATTTCCAAGTCCAATTTTAGTCGAAACAGTTTTGTTGAGATAGGGTATTAATTTAAGATGATCCAAGACCTTGAAGACTGGTAGAAGCTTAAAATAGGGTAATGTTAAAAAATTCGAGGGCTTATTAATGAAGCACCTCTATTTAAAAAAAATATCTGTGACTTCAGTTTTAACACGTTGATTCTCTAGACCGTTGACAGTGGAATAAAAATTGATCCTCTTTAGAGACGGATCAAAACTGTTTCCGCAAATTGTTTCTGGCAATGAAATGTTGGTATACTATTGGGACCCAGAGATGACAGGAATCCCTGCAATGGATATAAAGGTTTTCCGCCTCCAAAAAGAATACTGACACAAAATTCTGCAAGAAAATTGGTATACTTTTGGATGAATATATGCCAAAAGCTAAAAAATTAAAACAGAAGCTTGTAATGTTTCTCTTTATTACCTTCGGCATGGTCTTGTTTAGTAATTGTCAAAATAAAAAAATTCAATTGTCAAGCACTGACTTTTTGTTGTTGAAACAATAGAAGTATTTATAAAATAGACAGACAAGTTATCCAGAGTTATTGTCAAATGGAAATCAGTAAACCTAAAGAAATAAAGAAAAGCACAATTGTAGGGCGCCACGATATCTTACTATAATTAGTAAAGTTAAGTTACAAGGGTAAGATAATGAAAACTCCTTGAGCTGTTCTAATCTAAAATCAAATTTATAAAATAAAATTGGAGAATAAAAAGAAAAATTTGAGCGCTCGTAAGCTTGGTTTGGTCATTCTGAGCAATTAAGTTAAAGGTAGTAAATTTCAATTGCAACTAAAGAAGAGCATCTGTTTTATTAAAGCAGATAAAAATAATAAAGGTTATATAAATTGTTTGCAACATAGAGATAGGTTAACTTGCTTTCAAATTCTAAGTGGCTGAAGGTCAAAATGAAATATAATTAGATGCGATAAAATTTGAACATTAATTTTAAAATTTTGGTAAAGGAATAAATTAATTTTGAAATGAGAAGAAATAGGAAAATGAACTTTAGTTAATAAGTTCTCTATTTGCAATAGGAGCGTAGTAAATCTTCAGGCTAAATGTTTTTTAAGTTATGGCAATTAATTTTCAGTAGGCGGTAGTTTTAAATCAAACGATTAGGAAATCTTCTACTTTATCATGCCTTACCGGTAGCAGAATAAAGCGGACGTTTCACTTGATGGCTAAGTAGCAGGTGACGTGTAAACGCCTCCGGATGCTTTATTTAATCTGAGATGTAAAACTAATTACGTACCTAATAAAATACATATACTCCTTATTTAGTGAAGGGAGAAACCACTAACTGCTCAACGGTATTATCAACAGAAACGACTAAAGAAATATCCTTAGCACTTAAAATAAGAGTGGGAGTCAAATAAACTCAAAAAGAATATGAAGAAAAAAGGAGTTCCCCAAAGATCAAATAGCTGTAAGCAAAAATCAAACCAATTTTCCACATTTTAAATTGCGTTTCGCACCAAAGTGAAAGTCATCACAATCCTCAAGGAAAATGTAGTTCTCGGACTTCGAGACATCTACAGAGTGTGGCAGCCGCCTGTATTTTGTTGATAATGGTTTAGGTATTACAGATATCAAAAATTATTTCAAATAAAAGTTTATTGTAGTTAATTGCTCTATCACCTAAACATATTTTGGATTACACAGGGTGTATATTATTACATTTGTAGGTTTTCGGCTTCATTTTAAGCTAAGCTTGTGTACCAAATGTAGTGTCTAAAATGAAGTTTCCAAGTTATTCAACTGTTTTAAAAAAAATAGCCATTGCAATGGTCGACATTTTTTTGAACATCTCGAGAACCAAATAAGCCAGGGAGATACAGTTTAAAATTTTGGTTTCATTATAAAATGCCTTATCTTACGTTGCATGTAATGCGTCAAACGTTACAATTTCAAACGTTTATTAGTTATTTTTTCAAACGAAATCTTCACTTTTTTAACGTTTTTGAATTCTGCATTTGATTGTCTATTGTATGGATATTATTTTCCGTATACCTATCTTTAGTTGTTTTGTTGTTATTAGAAATTGAAATTTTATTTCATTCAAATCATTTTCTGCGTTTATAAATTAGCAGGCGTTAAAACGAACGAAAATAAATGAAACCCGCGCTTTAGGCGTCTGTCAAATTAACAACTAGTGTGCCATGAAGTTATTGATTATAACATTTCTATTTTTAAAATTCTTTTAATTATAAACGATTTGATTAAAATGAATTTATCCATTCAGGAGTTGGTCGACATGACTTTTGTCCTTGGTGAATGCTATAGAAATTGTTTACTTTCATCGAGAATTTACGGAAAAAGGTATTCGAATAGAAGACACCCATAAGTAAGCAGTTTTCAACGACTACTAGACATATTTGTGACAACGGAAAATGCGTATTATTTATGAAATTCCTCTCGTACATCAACTTGACTGTGACGCGAATCAAAAGGGGCATTATTTTAAAATATATGCATACAGCGATAAAGGAGTTTATATCGGAAGATATGGCAAGAAGATTTTGCATTACATTAATTGGAAACATTTTAGAACCTTTCAGAAATAATCATTTTAACAGTTTGTTGAATGTGTAAGAAAATAGAATGCTTTTAATGTGCAATGGAGGTCAAACAATTAATACACGTTTGGCGATTGAAAAAATTCGCAATATTTCGAGTCAAGTAAATAAGCAAAGCAATCTGTTCACATTTGTCTAGTAAAGGTTCCGTATAAGTTCGTTAAATTTTTTTAACAGGATGGAAGATTCATTTTATGAAATTTAATTCTTATACAAGGTCCTTGATTGCTAGTATAATTTTTAGGACGTCTTGTATTCCCTAATTAAAAAATTTAATTCTAAATAATTTTACCTGTAACAGCCATAAGATTATTGTAGATTTCGTTTAATTTCTAAAATCAATACAAGAATTGGGTAAATTTAAACGGAATCATTCTATAATTGATATTTTAATAAATATAATGAGATAATGTGCGATAAATATGTTTCTGTAGCACAAATTGTTATGACTTTAAATTTAACAGCACTATTTTCATTTATTTTTAAATGAAAATGTATTTCCTTGTCTGTAGTAGCTTAATTAAGTATTAAATAAGTGATATATACTTTGTAGTAAATTTACGAAACAATAAATTGCTGTAATAGGTTTACTAATGTGGATCAAGAAAAATGTCAAGTGGAAAATAGTGTCAGGTGTCAGTGCAGAGATACAGTCCAGGAGTCAATTAGGGCCGGTGATGCATGTATAGCCGTCACCAAATAGGCATTCCGCTCTGTCACCTAACGCTGCTCATTAACTTAATTTAGAGTACCACTAAAAAGTGCGAAGTAGGTTTGAAGTAAGCCAGATCCCTTTCTGAACAAACTCTAACAATATACAAAACACTTTTTAGAATAAATCGAAAGTCGCTTTATTTCTGAAGTTTAAGTATATATTTGGCAGCGATTGTTTTTTCACGAGGGTTCAAAAAAGCATCATTGTTGCATCTAACGATATGATATTATATAACAATGTACTGTTGTTCAATAGAAACCATAAAATATTTGTATCTACTTCAACTATAACAAAAAATCAGGATGATCCCTTAAAGTTAAATTCGTTATAAGCCATAAACCGAGTTATACGATCGTGTTTGAATAAAGCTTGCGTAAATCATTTTGGTACGCGGTTTTACTATCCGAATTTTAGTACCGAAGGGCCAGTCGCTCCATAATCCTAATCTATTCACACATGTAAAGAGCACTGGCCCTAAACAATCCAATTTAAAGTTGATTGTGGCTGTATCTGTATAAGAAACCCCTGTATTTTTCTGGTTGGATATTGTATTTTTTACGACGCGTCGTCTTAGATTAGGAATTGTATTTGCTTCCCCTGAGAATCGAAACTGAAATATTCGCGCAATCTATATTATAACTCATATTTGCATATCTTTTCAACCAAATGGATCTAAATAAATACTTATCTTTAGGTTTTCGGCGCCCGTAATTTGCATGAAATGTTGCTCAAGTTCGTTCCCTATTTTGTTATCTCTGAATTTTAAAAAATGACGTTAAGATTGTTCTACTTATTCAAACGTAACTATGAAGAACTTGTATATTATATATCGCATTATTCCTGCGAGGGCGTAGAAATCTTAACTTATTGTCATTTGATATTAAATTACCAATCAAAAGTTACAAATAAAAGTATATTTTGCAATTTCGTTTTTTAAATCAGAAAAGTTTGTGAAACATTTATAAAGAATATACGCCTGATAAATAGCCTCGATAAAAATAAATTTGTGTAGATGATCAATTTTAAGAAATATATTAATGTTAGGTTAAGTTCATGCTTCTTTTTAAACTTTGTAATAAGTTTTAATACGAATTTAAAAGTCAAAGCTAGTGAAAATGTAATAATTGAGTGTAGCATATACAAGAAAATAAATTTTCCTGCATTCTGTTTTACTTGAATTATTCATGAAGTATCTAAAATGTATAATACGCCTTTTTAAAGTAATTAATGATCTTATTGTCACAACAAAAATAAACACAATGGCGCGTGATATGTTTTCAAATTTTTGCCGAACAGCTCAACTTGGAGTTTGAGAACTCGAATAATTGAATGAAACAGGGACTTTATACGTGACAAATACTTAATCTTCGTACGCGAGGCACGAAAATGTTATAAATGATTACTAATATTTAATCAAGATACGCCGTTAATAATGTCGAAACTTGACGAAATCTGAAATGTTCGTTGACAGTCGAAAATTCAAAAATTTATTGTTCGCTTTACAATTTATTAGGTTACAATTATAAATACTTACTGTTTAGAATGATTAACACGTACGCCCTGGAAATTAAGCAGTAATGTTAACTACCAATTATTAATCAAAGATTTGAGAAACAACTGATTAAATATATTAACGGTTAAAACATTGAATACATTCAAACAATGCTTGAACTATTTAACTAACAAAGCTTATTGCGATCGCCACGTGTAAATAAAATATATCAATATTGGGCGAGACTAAACAATTTTCACATTATCTGCAACGCAGGAGGATAAAATGAATTCTAAAATGATTCAGCTATTCATTGATGCGTTTCCTCTTACGCATAACGGCATTTAAGTAAAAAAAACAGTTTGTCTATTAATTTTCATTTAATGTAATTAATTTCTTTCCTAAATGCTTAAACCAAATTAATAATACGTTTATCACAATTATCAACAAAGTTATAACGAGCAACTTCATTTTTGTCAACCATTTAGCCATAAATCAAAAAATTCAGTGTATACGAGGGCCATGGCGTAATTATCGGGATACTCGGAAACTAGTAGCTTGTTAAAATTTTAATTTTAATTTCTCGAAGTAATTCCCCTTTGATTCTATATATTTGTACATGCAGTTAAACCACCTTTCTTTTGGTATCTCCATTATTTCATTCTCATAAACTGCAATTGCTTCTTTATCTGAGGAAAACCAACATTCACCGATGCTTTTTAGTCCTAATGTTTCCCAAACTGGGTTACGTCTAATTACCTCGAATTTGATAGTCTTTAAGATATCTTTACAACGGAAAGTAGATGTGCATACCGCTATTACATCTTAGTCTAACATAAATCCCGAAACGGTATTACTACGACTTTTATTTTTAGTTATTCGGGATCGCATCTTATCAACTTGAAATTTAAATATCGGCTTTTTAATGTTTATTCTTACATACCGGAGTAGTGAAAGGGGTTACAGCGTTCCAAGGCTCCTAGACCTTGCCGGTGTTATTGACACAAACGACTTTTATCAAGTGGATACATAACCCATAGATTTTATTCTTGTGACTTGGTTAAATATTTGTAAACTAACTGATGGTTATGAATTGTTTTATTACAACGTTGCAAATGGAATTTGCAAAAAAAAATATATATACACTGTTAAATCCTCGCTTTAATATTTTATAAACTTCAACTACCTATTTTAACAGAAAGGGTTTAATTCTATTTAGAGTAAGAACACGTATATCTAAATTCTCTATACGGTGTGCGTCTTAATGTTTGTGCTTTTACAATTTATTAAAATTTCGAGCGTTCTTATTAATCAACAAACTTGTATTACCAAATAGTAAAAAGTTTAAAGTACTCAAAGTCATGTTCAGTTTATAAAAAATAATCTATAAAAGGTTGTGAAACGTTTAAACAAGATGTACTAAATCTGAACCCACATCTGGGTACACTGAAGGTCTCCAATGTCTTTATGCGAGGATACGAGCAGTAAGACCACTATCCGACCTTTAAAGCACGAAAAAACCTCAAAAATCCCATGCTGGTGGTTGAGACTATCCTTGAGGGTTGATAGCAATGGCGTCCAAACCCTTTTACATTTATTCTTATTAATTATTTTAATGTATCAAAATAACTGCCATGTTTGTTAGTGGCAATTAAACCCAGTTGTATCCCTTATGAAATGTTTTTGCATATATTGTAAACTGCGATATGAAAAACATTTCATGGCCGTGAAGTACCGAGCCGGCGTTATTATTCTAAAGCTCCATCAAAAATTTACCAGTAAGTTTCTCAATACTGTCTGGTTTAAAAGTTGTAATCAAAAATTTTACTCAGAATAGGTTATTTAAAGCATACATGGTAATAAATTAAACAATGTACATTATTCAAAATGTTCAGATCTAGCTTCCACAGAGTGCTTTATTCGATGAGCCCAGTCAACTACAGCATTGTGCACCATTTCATACAAAATTCTTGAACTGCTCTCTACAACACATTCTTGAGGACTCAATATATGGTGTCTGGTAGCATATACTTTACTATCTAAAATGCCCTACAGTTTATAGTCCAATTAGTTTAAATCGGTATTCCCAGACGATTAATTTACGCGCTTTATAAAATGTGGTATATTCCTTTGTAATCGCTCTTGTATTAGTTTAGATCTGAGTGCTGGATCCTGACGAAATGTCCATGACTGTCCACGAAAGGCTTAAAAGCACGTTCGTAAACTTTAACACTTGTTTTCACATCCTTGTAGCAAAACCGAAGTTTTGTTATTGCATCACAGGCACTCTTCATCATCCATTACGGAGGAGAGATGATGGTACTTTAAATTCTGCGAACTACTTTATGAGCTTCAACAGTCCGGTATATGTACTCTAATGTTGCTTTATTGTAGAAATGTGCTTTGACTTTGGTCGATCGACATCGTTGATTTCAAATTAATGCTGCGTACCGACATATCAATACCACATTTCCCTATGAACTCCTGCAGGTATTTGAAGAACTTTATACAAGTGTCGTAATCGGCAATCGCTGATTTCTTCACTCTAAATATATTTTAGGATATCGGCTACTACTCACATTAACATCATATTAAAGAATTTATTCTACTTTTATTTCATATCATTTGATGCACAATGCCTCTCCGCGTTAAATAATTGGTATCTACATTCCACTAATAAAAATCTGGTGTGCAACAACAAACGACTTTCCCTTACCCATTTTAAATTTAATTTCAATTTATTGCCATTAGCTACTTTCCTATACACCTAAATGTAAACTCTAAAATTAATTTAAAACCTTAAATAATTCATCCATTTATACATGTACTAAGAGCTTTATAATTAAATTTCAAGCTCATTTAAAGCAAAAATAACATACATTTAAATAAAAAGTAATTAAGTATGTAAATAATGCACACAAATCATTAAAATTTTATTTTATTTTGGGGATGATAATTGGAACCCATCCAAGTTACTGGTCAGGCAAACCTTGCTTAACTCTTGAGATTTTTCTCACTAACTTACTTCAACGAAGTTTTTCAGATAAACCAATTAGTTCATGTAATATAGCATTATAGGCGCAAGAAACGTGGCGAGTTTAAAAAAAATCGTTACAACCGTTTTTGAGAAAATTTCATAAAATCTAAAAATCACAAGAATAAAGTGACACTTCCGGTTATTCGATTCGCACGCACGCGCACACGCATACGCACACGCACGCGCACACTCAGGCGCACACGCACACGCACCTGCACATGCACACGCACACGTACACGCACACGCACACGCACACGCACACGCACACGCACACGCACACGCACACGCACACGCACATTCGCATGCACACGCACGCGCGCACCCACACGCACACACGCACACCCGTACGCACTCACATACGCTCACGCACATGCACAGGCACACGCACAGGTACAGACACACGCACACGCACACGTACACGCACACGCACACGCACACGCACACGCACACGCACACGCACACGCACACGCACACGCACACGCACACGCACACGCAC
>JAHWXV010422143.1:0-10622 GCA_024586415.1 Phrixothrix hirtus
ATTGGTGATGGAAAATTTCATGAAAAGAATAAGGTCCTGCCAGCGTAGCCGTGGCAGCCATTTGGCTGATATTTTATTCCATTATTAATGGCATACTCTCTTCTTTACAATTTAATAAAAATCCGATGATTTCGCTTTGGATACTTGTTTTTTTTTACATATCAAAATGAAACCTCTTATTGGAAGACCTTTTATTACAAATGA
Organism: Phrixothrix hirtus; assembly: GCA_024586415.1. NCBI lineage: Eukaryota > Metazoa > Arthropoda > Insecta > Coleoptera > Phengodidae > Phrixothrix > Phrixothrix hirtus. The sequence goes on from JAHWXV010422143.1 coordinate 205, forward strand.
TTATGATGTGTTGACATAAACCTGTAAGTAAGATATGAGAACCAAATCAAATTTTATTTAGTGAATAAAATTAAGATTAAATTAGTCTAATAAAATTAAAATAAAGAGATATCCTATAAAGTGGGAAGTTTAAATTCTAAATGAACAGAACCATTACATGAGTGAAAAGCATATAACTGCAAGTTTAAATTTAAACAAATATATGAACATTTGCAAGGCTAGTCAACACCAAAATCGCATAACCTCACTTAAAAATGTAGGTAAGCGAGCAACAAAGTTTTGCATTTTCAAATGGCATGCATAGCCACTCATCGATCATGATTTCGTCCTTGTTAGGACTCTAATAAAGATTCAAAGCATTTGAAAACAAATTTTTTAAGCTTCTTCCATATACACCAATGTTAACTTGGAACAAACATGACCACATGAGCTGTGTTTTCACTCTGTTTATAAAGGCACTCTAGCATGTGTAGATTATGGTGGCATTTCTATGTTAGTTACCTCATTAATCATACCATCTTCGTATATTAATAAATAGTTGATGTAATATAACAAAGATAATATGGCCTTGTCTGTGAATGATTTTGCCTTTAGACCAACTAATTTTATTTAAAACATATTTTTAAGTTGAATCACACAACTAAAGAAAAAGGGTTGGTGATGCCTATGGGTTATGTAGGCACATCTGAGATTTGTCATCTGCATACTTTTATTAGAGTATACATCTTATATGAAATGATTTCTATGATTATATTTGAAATATACTAACACAATTGCAAAAAACAGTCGATAGATGAAATTTGGTTGCTTTGGCTGACTGATGAGAAAATCAAATTGGTGTAATAAGTATATTTTATCCCTAATAATGAGTAAAAATATTTGTTTACACAGATTTTAGTTTGCTAGAGTTTAGAAGCATTTGTAGGTTCCTTATGCAGTGGTCTAGTTATAGATACAGCAGAAGTCGTCTCAATGATTGCAAAATTAGGTCACTCATTTGGCAAATTCAATCACCATCAAAAATTGTTATAAAAAATATTTCAACAAGATACTATTATAAAATTCTCTGAGAAAAATTTAAATAAAAATTATTTATTTAACAAATACATACATAACATTAAATATAAGTAGTCACATTTTATTAATAAAAAAATGAAAATATAACAAACATTATTATTCTGATAAATATGTTGAACTAAAAATAAATCACTCTATTTAAAAGTTAATCCTGCTTTGGGCCTGAAAATTCTTCAAGAGATATAAAACCATCTTTGTTTTTATCTTCGTGTTGGAAAATTTCATCAGCCATCTTTTCATTATCTTCTGGTTTAGAACTTTTATCATCAATTAGTTGTTGTTTTAAGTATTGCTTGAGCTGTGAAAACACTCATTATGAATGAAGTAAAATGTAACTTTATGTAAATAGACTCCACTTTAATTAAGCTGTATAAAAATCAAATCTTTTATAAGATTTAAGTAAAGTGAGAAAAGTTATAAGAGTGGAGGCTACTTTTCTGTACTAACACATGATTTTTTAAGAAATGCAGAATACTTTCACCATGAATTTTTAGTCAAAATTTGGTAAACAGATAAGAACTGTTTGACTGCTATAATCTGAGAAAATTACACAACAGTTTTAATTACAATGCTTCAGCACATTTACGATAATGTTCCACAAAATATTTTAAATACATAATTTTTTATTTGTATAAATTATAGTGATTGTATTTGATTTAAAATTTGACACTGTTGTTGTAGTAAAAAAAATTCGCTTATAACTAATATTATTTATGATATAAGTATCGTAAAGTACAATATTATTATATGAAAAGAGAAAATTACTCAAGCCAAAGGCTCAGTTGAGTAACCTATCGAGTATCATAATAAATGTTTACAATATGAATGTTGTTCCATATAAATAATTAGAGGAAAGTCAATAATTATGATGGAATTGATGTTTTATCTATCATATCATAGTACTATAGTTCATGACATTCATCTGTTACTTTATTGTACTAATGTGGTAAAGTAGCTTATTATGACACTTAAACGTATGATGTAAATTATTGTATTATATATAATATCACAGTCGATAAAATTAAATTTATAGAAGTGTAAAACAAATTTATAAAATGCCTTTTTGGTTAATCTTAACATATTGAATTTTTTTGATTAAGTAAATATGTAATCCAAAATATATTTTTCTACAGATTATAGTAACATAACAGTTCCAATTTAAAAAACTCTTATGTAAGTAAAAAGAACAAGAGAAGCTTAACAGTTTTTCTTAAGTTAAAAGCAATTGTTGTTGATTAATAAAGAAGAAGAAACATAAATACTGTTAGTAAAAGCAATAAAAATAAATTAATATTAAGTTAAGGTTGCAATTAAAAAGATTGCAGGTATTGCGAACTTTATATTTGAAAAGTACATGAAGTACAATTTTAATATATTGTAAAAATAAAAAAAGGAGTAAGATTAATAATTCATGTAAATATCAAAAAACATTTATTATCAACGCTTATAAGGATTTTTGATAACAATTAGGGTTGCCAACAATGTTTCAATAGCTAGGAAAATTATATTAATTACTATATAATTTACTAAGATAATGAAAATTTACATAAATTAATATTTAAATAAAATTAATTTTGGTAAATATGTTAATTATTATTAAGTTGATAGTTGTTTTTTACAGTGAACCTTAGTATCCTATGCGATATTGTTTAAACATAAAATGGACAGTTGGCAATCCTAATAACAGTAGATTTATTAAAATTAATTGCACATAATGCCAAACATGATATGTCAAAACATAATTATTTATAAAATTGTACAAAATATTAGGTAATGAATATAGCACTTAAAGTGAAGCAGCACCAATTAATAACAATATTACAATGATAGTTTTAAAAATATTTATATAATCTAAGTACAAATTAATATTTCTCAATCCAGGTGAATTTTATTCTATGTTTTTTAATAAAAACATTTGTTTTATAAAATTATGAAAAACCACATTGAATGTTTAAAATATGTATCAATAATTACTTAGTCGTTGCATTTGCAACTAAAATCAGTCATTTACTTAATTGTTATATATGTTAAAGTTCGTCATGTTTGGGACCTGAAAATTCTTGATGAGAAATGAAACCGTTTTTATCTTGATCTTCATGTTGAAAAATTTCTTCAACTAATTTATCATGGTCAGCTAGCATATTCTTAACATCATCACTTGGATTTTCATTATCTGCAGCAATCATTTGCTTTTTCAAGTACTCACTAACCTGTGAAGAAAATAGGTGTATAATAAATTATAGTTTAAATGAAGAATTTAATTTTTAAATACAAAATAGATTTTAAAGAGAATAATGTTGTAGAAATATGCTATTCTTTTATTATACAATGGGGTACAATAATTTGTTTCTTAGCTAAAATAATATTGATAACGTAAAGAGTTTATAGTTTATAATCATATACACACATAATTCTTGGCTTCTATATGAAATTTTTGTATTATTGAATTAAATTTGGGTTAATAATGTCAAGTTGTTTTAAATTAAGATTCACTTTTAATATCATTAATAGTAGTTTATTAATAAAGCATCGTACCTAACTATCGTGGGAATTTTACCATTACTTCATATTTTTCAGCTGTTATTTTTTTATTTCTAGTTAAAATTAAGATATATTTTGTTACCCTCTCTGTTATAGATATTAAATGACACAAACTTGCAATTGAAAACATTACTAAGAAATAGATTGTTGTGCTAATCATATTAATTATAAATTTGTGCAACATTTTTAAATGTAATAGTCCTTTAGAATTGGTAACCATCGTTACCACATTGACTACTCTTTATCTTCCGGTTTACCATCAAATGGCCTTGCTTCAATGCTACATAAATATATGACCATCTTAAAAGTTCAAGACTATATTTTGGGAAATACAGGATCTGTAGCAGGTTAGCAAATTAAAATGATGTAAATATGTAATAGCTTTTGTCATAATATGTATATTTTCTGTACTACAGAGTACATTTTTATATAATAAATACGCAAGGATAAATTTAAAAATATTTTGTGTTAATAAATGAAAATTGTTAAAGATCTTCACATAAAGAATTCTACAAGTTATGACCATTCTGTAATAATTTAATAAAAATAGATTTATAGATACTTGAACAACTTAATTCTGTTAAAATTAATGCTTTTGTTACAGTTGCTCTATCGCTTATTTAAAAATAATTTGTGGAATTACGCTTGACCTTTACTTGCAATTTTTACATACTAGAAACTTGTTTAACAAATTCATTTCAAGAATGATGCTAATATCAACAGATTCTTATAAGGTAAATGAAAACATATAAATAATATGTTTGTTCTTAATAACAAAAACGAAACAACTTGAAATGAACTTGAAATATGAATTACGATTCCATCCGCTACTAACCTATATTATGCATATTTAGAGACCTTGAAAATTTATCAGAGAAAATGGAGTATCAAAATATTTCGACCTTATTCTCATTAATTTTTTGGTATTCCTGTTGAGGATTTATATAAACTAAAATATGCAGGACCCATTATTTTATGAAGGGCTACTGTACTTGAATGTTTCATAAAGAAGTTACATTACATCTTGCATATCAGTTATAAAAAAATCTATATCATACACTAAGAACATTATATATTAAGGTTAACGTTTAACACGTTTAGTAATACAAAAATATAAAAAAATAGGGCCAAATAAGTTGCTTCTAGAGGTAGAATTAACAGCACTTCATGCCGAACTAGTAGCTCTGGAAGGTTGGACGTATTTATGCCAATTTACAGCTCGTTGATATATTCAACTACATGTCCCTGAGATAGTTTGTGCATTTCTATGCTTTTCAGTGGAATTTACAGAACTAAAATGTAGTATTTTCGTAATAAAATAAAAATTTATCATAATTGCTATGGATTTTAATCCAGTTTGGTATAAATATGGTCGTTATCGACAAAATTCAACGTCAAAAATTTGTGCTAGTCTGTATATCCGTTGGTGTTGGCTTCATAGTTAGGAAAAATCTTTGTTCAATTCGCACTCCATAACCCTTAATGATATAGATGCGCAGTAAATTTTCAATGTTCAAGGGGATGAAGACAATTGCCTAATTATTTCTTTCAAAAAGAAAATAATGATTAAAGGAAACCATTTAAAATGTCAATTTAAAGTTTGATTTGTGGAAAACTAAATGCTTCAAAATCTTTAACACATTCACATCGATATACCGGAAATATTAGTAAAGGGACAAATTTTGAAAAAATGAAAATATCAAATTACATTATATCGTAGACATTTTGAGTACGCTTCTTTATTAAGTTTTAGTAGGCATAGCGAAGTGACTATATCACAGTCAAAGAGGGAATTTCTGCATCCCAAAGTCTCAGCCGCAAAATAAACAATCAATCAAACAAACAAGATAAGGTTAGGTACTAGAGAGAAAGCGATAACGTAACAAACATGAAATGTCGAATAAATTTAGTGTCTGTCAAAAATTTATCTTGCATTACATTTTTTCTGAATTAACAATAACAGCTGAAACGGTGAAAATTATTGTAAAATAATTAAGATGCCAGATTCATTGGACTCTTTGCTTTCATTAGGTTGTCATTTCCTCTTTAGCAACTAACCTTATCTTTCTAAGCCAGAATGTATACAAAGTCATAAGCTAACACATTTAATTGTTGTATTATATGCTTTCTCTATCAAAGATAGAAAAATTGCTCGTTTTCTTAGAATAGTAATTGAAAGAGCAGGTTTCTTCAATTTCGGGGAGCTACCATATCTGTAGGATGTCTGATATTTTCAAGTTCAAAAAATTATCCAATGCATGTATTTTAAACAGGTTATGAAACAACTAATTATTTAATGTATGTTGAAACTGTAGATGTTAAATTGCCTAGAATATTTCATTAATATCATATATCGCCTCCATTGGTAAACTAGGTACTCTAGAATTTTTGATGATTTAATAAAGACATAGATTAATGGAATAACGGAGCAGATTCTATGTAAAATATGGAAATACATGTTATCGCTGCTTTATCAAGCACTCACTTTACACTTCTGGGTATGTGTAGTACTTTCTTTTATTGTCATAATTGTTTATTTGGCAACTTTATCAATGAATAACAATGCGTGGTTAAGCAATGTTTTATTCTTATATTTTAGAGATGACAAATAGAATTAAAACAAAAGTTGAAAAGAAAGCTAAATGTAAAAATACAGAAAAATAAGTGATTCACAGTTTCTGAGTGTTTCACTCTTTAATGTGTGAAATTATAACTATTTCTAAAAAATTATATGGTCAATTTATTAATATTTTAAAAAATAGGGGAGAAAATAATAAAATTGTGCTAAATCCATTAAAATGAGTGCTTAAATGATGACCTACTAAAGTTATACCAGGCATCGACATCCACAGATGGTAGTAATTCTAACTTTTAGCTGTCCATACATAACTTATATTTAAGCTTCTGTTTTCATTAAAACAAATTATTGATAGGAAAAACATTAATAAAAATTGTACTTCCAGTTCGACAATGCATTGTACAACCGACCAGTGCTTAGTTTAGAGAATTATATTATCCAGTTTTACCATAAAGTGGTTTATATGCAATACTGTATTTCAGATGCTTGCTTTGCGTGCATATGCCAGTCTACCATTGGCGTACCAGTCAATACATCACACAAACGCAAAAATTTAAATATTGCAACTTAAAAAAATTATAATTAAAGAAGTTGTCCATGCCCCCTCTTTTATTTTTAGTAGTATTAGAAGGAATTAGAATTTCAATTAAGTTTAAGAACAGGACCTTACTGTCTATTTACTTTAGAATAATTAATTTAGTCTTTAACAGAGGAAATTAGATTTCATTGCATACTTTCTTATAAGGAAATATTCTTTGTTTATTCAAATTAAATATTTTTTGATTAAATTTATATCTAATGCTTTTTAAATTTAATTTTAATAAAAATAAATTCATTTAAATTTTTAAATACAATTTTATTCTTATCCTATACCTAACATGGTGTCAGCAGAGTTTACTTGGTTAATCTCCAACATAAAAAAAAGTTCTAGAATGTTTGAAATGGGAATAAAGAGAGCAGATATACATCATCAGACATAGTGATTTCTTTCTAGTTGCAGTTTACCGTCAACAATATGTAGATCAGTTAATAGAATTTCCTTTGTTTTGTTCTAACTCTTTATTTTTGGGATTAAATATTCAAGTAGGTAAAATTCTATCGTTCATCAGTTTTTTGTGATCCTTTTTTGTTATTCAGGGATAAATTGAATGGATTTATATTCAAAGTATTTATCAATTGCCAATATAATGTGTAAGAAAATAATTTGTATAATTTAAGGACATCATCTGTGTATTGAACTGGTTAGTTCTCATATCTCACGTGGTAGTAGTTTAGAGGATTGATGATCTTTCATTCAGTCGTAAAATTAGTAGATTAATCTATTACAAAAGGGATTCACATAGTAATTACCCAGAAAACGTATTTGATTACCAAGTAAGTAAAATATAACGTCATTTTTCATTCGTTGATGCAACTGTAAGCAGACACAAAATTTATGGAATTAATAAGGGCACATAAAATTCAATTATTTATCGAATTCCTCAATAGTACAACATTCAGTATTTTTTCAATGAAACTTGGATAGCACAGCTGACTATTAATTAATTAGCAAGGAAATTGTGCAATAACAGAGTTGTCGTGTTAAAGTTTAATATGTTGTTAATGTAATACATAACCGAAATACCCTTAAACCATTTTATTTCATGGGATAATAGCAATAAGTTTCTAAATTTTTACCATTATTGTGTGTGAATAATTAATTTTATAATTTAATTTAGACAGTTTTACAGTTAATGTAACTATTTAGCGGCCAACCTTATTGAAAAGATTAAAGCTTTGATCTTGTTTTATTTAATTTTTAAGATTTTTATTTGGCTAAGATTAAGTTATGTTAAAAAGTATTCTTTTAATCCAGGCCATAAAAAGTAAATAAATTGTGTGTCTAAATTGACTTTGCGATTTTATTTGAATATACCTTTAGTTATTATTGAATATTTGTTTTTATTTCACTAATTGTCATAAACTTGTACCTTTAGATGCAGCACTTAGTGCCCCAGATTGGGAGTGACTGTAAATAAGTAAAATTTTCTTGTTAACCCAGCTGCTTTATCTACACCTATTGGGTTTCCTACTTTGATTGTGAGAAGTCTTTATATACAGGGCGTTTCCATCATATTGTGGCGTAAATATAGAGTATTTGATGAGATAACTCCAAAATTGTTTGAATATCATATTGAAAGCTTGTCCATCCTAATACAGCCTCACTCGATTGACTTAGCTAGAGTAGACATTTGTTCCAAACATTTTAAACCTAACTTCATGTCGTATTGATAATTAGTCTAGTGACAAAGTATACTATTAAAAAATATTTATACATTAAAAATTTGAAAAAACAAATACGAGTGTGGTTTGAGAAATTCGCAGTGCCATCTACTATTCAATGGCAGAGTTTTAAATTTTAGATGGTAATACAGTTTCACTTATCATATCAGCATATGTGAATTTTCAATTCGATTTGTCAATTGTGTTTAAAAATGGAAAATTTGAAACATCATGCTGTTGTCGAATTCTTTGTAAAAAAGGTTTGAAGGTAATGGGAATTCATACCGAAATGGTAAATGTATTAGGAGAATGTGCTTCTTAAAAAACAATGATTTGTAAGTAGACATGTGAGTTTCAACATAACCGCAATTGAAGACAAAGTCAGTTTCACTCGCACGAAAGGTTACGGTGTCTGTTTTTTGGGACTCAAGAGGAATTTTAATGATTATCTTAAAAAAAAACAATTCGTGAAAAACAAGGATTACAAAAGAAAAAAAATCATTTTTCAAGATACTGCACCTAATCACAAAAGGTTGTGGTGACTGGAAAATTTAACAAATTAAAGTACGAATTGTTGGAATATCCATCCGATTTATCAGATTTGGCTCTCTCCGATTTCCACTTGTTTTCAAAGCCCAAAAAATGCCTTGCTGTTAAGTGTTTTTTGTTCAACGAATAAAACTATTTTCCAAGTCTTTTGGAAATTTATCGGAGCAGCACTGGACTAAGTGCATTGAAGTTACTGGAGACTATACTGAAAAATACAGCTATTTCAAAAACTATGATTTGTTTTTTATCTCCACTCCGAGATCGTTTCAAACCACCCTCGTAAGTAACTGAAATCATACAATTCAACTGTGTTTTGAGCACATGCTGCTTATATTTTTATCTTTTCCTGACATATTTCTATGAAAATATCACACATACGTTCATAATCTAGCGGTAAATCAGTGACGTAAATGGAAATTTATTTTAGTGTAAATTTGATTATATTTTAAATCCCTTTGTGAAACTTCATGAAAGGATAATTAATTGATCTTTATTTAGAATTTAAATTATTTATTTAATATTAAATCAAGTGCCTCTAATTTTTAGCTGTTGTTCAAAAATGGAATGAGTTAAATGTTTTTTTTGTGAAAACAACTCAAGATCTTCATTATTATCAAGTTCCTTCGTAATAGCAAAGTCAGAAAGATTGGGTTATATTTTATAAATTAATTTTAAATGTTCCCGAGTGTGTCAGTGCATTACGGATACTTCCTAGTAGTCGCGGCACGGCAACTACGTGCTGGTTTGCAGAGTAACCCGTTTATGATAGGGAGCGTAGTCTGTATAGAATAGCGTTAGGCATGCCTGGGGTAATGCTGAGATTGTGGGTGCGCTTGTAGCACATACGCTAAATACGTCAACACTGACCGGTATGGTGTCGATTCCGTAAGTCGGGAATGCTACATCGACATAGGGTACGATCTAGGCTAGCAACCAGGTTTACCTTTAATAACCAAAGCAAAGCCTCGGACAATTAAAGCTATGGTGAGCGACTGAGATTGAACACCTTAGCGCACCTTGGAATAAACGCGAAAATATGGAATGGAAAGTGGGAACGTGGAACGTAAGAGGGATATATGGAAAGGAACACGAGATTTTGAGTGAAATGAGAAAGAGAGAGAGAGAGAGAAGGCTAGATGTGCTGTGTGTGCGTGAAACTAAGTGGAAAGAGAAAGAAGTGATAGAGATGGACGAGGGAAGCCTAGGTTTCTGGTCTGGAGTAGATAGTTGGAGGCATGGTTCAAAGGGAGTGGGATTGATTTTGAGCGAATTTGCTAAAGCACATGTAAGGGAGTATGAATTGGTGTTTCTCCGGCTACTCTGGGTTCGAATGAAGATAGGCATTAGGAAAGTAGTGGTTGTAGCGTGTTATGCTCCGGTGAATGGTGATAACCAGGATGAATGTGAAACC
>JAHWXV010422145.1:0-13559 GCA_024586415.1 Phrixothrix hirtus
GAATCCTTAACGAATATCTGGGATATTCCGTTATATATACTGATGGCTCAAAAACTGCTACAGGTGTTGGATGTGCGATTGTTACTCCTGACGGAGAATGCTATATGTCGAAACTCTCAAATATGTGTAGCGTTTACGCAGCGGAATTATATGCCGTCTGGTATGCACTACTATTCTGCCGAATGTCTACCTATCCCATTCAGTTTATTGTTTGCATCGATTCTTTAAGGGCCCTCCAATAAATTTCTATTGGTTTTTCAAACGACTCCCTTTCACAAATCATTCTTGAAACGTACAACTCTGTACGATTGGAGGACAAATTAGTATCATTCATTTGGATACCAAGCCATGTGGGCATAAGAGGCAACGAAAATGCTGATCGAGCAGCGAAAATCGCCATAGAAGGAACAACAATGCAAATTCCATTGATAAGAAAAGATGACTTACTAAGTTATCTTAAATTTCAAATTTTTGAGTACTGGCAAGATAATTGGCGACAAACTCTAAACAACCACCTTAAAGCTATAAAGCCGACCATTGGGCCATAGAAAATGCCAAAGAATTGTAGTAGAAGGGAACAAGTGATTATCACCCGACTGCGAATAGGGCACACTAACTTCACCTCGCTGCACCTACTACAAGAAGACCCCTCCTTCTCGATGCAACGAATACAATGTTCAGCTAACCGTTGAACATATTCTGATGCAATACGTCAGTTACAATGCTATAAGGAGCACTTTATTGAAAAATAGAGATATTAGCAATATTCTAGCAAATAACTATAAAATATTAAAGAACGTACTAGAATTTTGCAAGAGAGCGGCCATATTCCATAATATATAATAGCCTTTTGTATAACTACCTCCATATTCTGCCCTGCATCCAACCCAAACACCACCTTGCATATAAAGTAGATCTTAAGAAGTCATAGAAAGGAAGTTCTTCTACATTTTAATGTATTTAAACATCCTGTGAACGCGACTAATGACTATTTGCAGTTGATGTCGGCGCTAACCAGAAAACAATACTTTATTGACGGAGATCCATTACAAAAATGATAGCAAATAGGAATATAATATATAAATATTGTAAAAGAAATTTCATAAGTACCGAATATTCCAAACAAAAAAAAATAGGATAGTGATATTAATAATGTTAAACACAAATAGCTAGAATTTGAATATTCATAATTTTAATTAATAATAACACTTGTAAAGTGGCCCCCAAAGCGTGAATCTTTAGAGATCTTCTAAATAAAAGTATCGTCAATAAATGTGAACTTATAGATATAAAGATGACCGTAATTTAAATTTGTACTTAATAAACTAAATTAAATAAAATAAAGGGCGTTCAATTTAACAAAATCACGAAATTGGAACTGAATACGTTGATTGATTAAAAAACCTTTAGAACACCCTGTACAAAACGTTTTAATTTTAGTTAGATGTTGGGATTGGTAGGAACCTTCCTAAGCGTAACATAAACATTTAAAAGAACAACTAAAATTAACTGCAATATTACACATTAAATGCAAGCTAGATATAAACTAAGAAACGAATAAAATTTATACCTTGGCACCGCTTTACTGTATTTTAAAAAAACTTTAAAGTTAAATACAGGTTGCCCGCCGATATCATTTACACCACAAAAATATGGGGTATCTATCGTATTTAAAAAAAATCACGCTTTCTTAGGTCGTGGAGCTATACAACGTATATGTACTAATTTTAGAACTTCAGGGTTTTTATAAAACAAATGATCGGTGCGCAATCATAGAACGTCATAGAAATGCACACCTTGTATATCGAGGGAACTAGACTACCTGTGCCACTATTTCATCTGGATAACAAAGAACGATGTGAAAAAATATTACAGTTAAATGTTGTATGATTTGGATAGGACGAATAAAGGAAGACTTCAATTTGATCTTGGATGAAAGAAAAATAAGTTTCAAAGTTAAGTTCACTTTTTTAAATGGAAACGTGTATCTTTTTATTAGTACGGATAAAAATATACGTTTTTACACTTTCGGGACTAAAACATGACTTTTAGTCGCTTGTTTTCATGACTAAAATGTCACTTTTAATCTCAAGGGAATAAAATGTTACTTTAGTCCCTAGGGAGATAAAGTAAATTTAATCCCGTTCACCAAGGCGGCATTAACAACAATTAACCAATCAAAATTACATATTGCCGAACGCGATTGTATAGCGCTTCGTAAATTAAATTCAACCATCATTTGCTGTGAAGCATACATTAATAAATCGAATGATCTGTCCATGTCAAAGACATGCAATTATACTTTCTTTGACCTTTTCGATTTCAAATTTTTCAAAAGTGCAAAAAATAATGTATATGTATACCCCGGGACTAAAACTGCTTTTTAATTCCTTGAGAGATTATTTCTCTATAGCGCTTCGTAAATTAAATTCAACTATCATTTGTTGTGAAGCATACATTAATAAATCGAATGATCTGACCATGTCAAAGACATGCAATTTTACTTTCTTTGCCCTTTTCGATTTCAAATTTTTCAAAAGTGCAAAAAATAATGTATATGTATACCCCGGGACTAAAACTGCTTTTTAATTCCTTGAGAGATTATTTCTCTCGTTGTCTCTCGAGAAATAAACTTTTTCTCTCGGGATTAAAAGAAGAACTTTAGTCCCTTGGTATATAATACACTATTTGTTGCTCCTAATATTTTACTTTACAGATAGAATTCTCCATTTAATGCTGCCACGTTGAAAGACGGAGAATAGCTTACTGACGATGGCACCTCTAAACGGGTGCGTGTAATACTTACCAATGTGACTTAATAGAAATAAGGGTTGTCCAGCTTTGACAGGTTTTCTAACGGTAGATATGGGTGAGTCCACGATGAATACGATCCTTAGCATACCTCTGTCCTAAAAGAGTTTCGACAACCTAAGCGGCTTCAGAAGAGCTCACATAGAGAGCCCTAAATTTACTTTTCAAGATAAATTATCGTAAATAATAAGATTTCTACTACCAATTATGCTATTCCCTTAGCGGGGTAGGCTAAACCCAGTATCAATCTTCCAACTTGTCAACCACTGCATGAATCCATGCAACCAACCCCATTTCACTACCACCACCCTTCACCACAACTCCCACCACTATACAGTATCCACACCATCCCATTCACTATTTTTCTCCATTCCTTTCTGTCCTTATGCACTTTTTTTGTTTCCATTAAATTCATATAACGTTTTTGGCAAGCTTTCCTATTCTTTGCACTCTTTTCTTTTACATGTTCTTCAATCATATTCAGCCGTCTCTTTCTCGGTCTACCCCTGCATACCTGCCTCATATATTATTTTTGTTAGCGTTCATTACTCATTCGTTCTACATGTCCAAACCATCTTAACGCACTTCTTTCGTACAGTTCAGGCAGTGTATCCCTCACTTGGCACGTATCCATCTCCCATTTATTCCTTACTTTGTTACGTCTTGTTTAGCCACATGCAGCTCTTAGGTACCTAATACTTACGGCGTTTATTTTATTTATATGCTTCTTCTGACATACCCAAGTGTTACTGCCATATAAAACAGTTGGAACAAAATACATTATTGTACACAGCCTTCTTTGATTCCATACTTAACTATTCACTCTTGGTTATTGACCATATGCTATGAATTATTCTCCAGCCTGCATTCACTCTGTTTTCAATTTCACTATCTACTCGTCCATCATTCGCAAACATTCTGTCAAGGTAAGCAAACTTATCCACTTGCTCAATTATGTCGCTACCCAACATCAGCTGAGATATTTCCTTTTCACCTTTCCTATTGAAAACCATTACCTTTGTTTTGTTACTATTGATTTTCAAATCCATTCTCTCACTCACTTTGTTGCATTTGGCTCATACTTTTAGCTAGTAGTACTGCATCATCTGCCTATATTAGCACTTTTACATCTTCGCTGCCTATATTTATACCACTCAAGCCCTAACATGCACTTCTCACGCATTTATCCATAAATATATTAAACAACCAAGGAGGCTTCACACATCCTTGTCGCACACCTTGCTCAATTTCAAAGAACTCACTAACCATGCCGTTCACTCTCACACAAGCTCTGCTTCCATTATACATTGCTTTTATTTTATTCAGTCGTTCTCGCTTTACACCATACTTCGTAAGAGTTGCCCATAACTTGCAGCTATTCACACTGTCATACGCTTTATCTAAATCCACAAATGTACAATACATTTTCTCATTAACATGCAAAAACTTCTCGGCCATTTGCTGCAAACTAAACATTTGAACCACGCACCATCGTCCAGGCATAAACCCACACTGTACATCCATATCTTCCTTTCAGTATTTATGCGAACTCTGTCAATTGTAATTCTACCAAAAACCTTTCCAGCTACACTTAATAAACTTATAGCTCTATAGTTCTTGCATTCATATGTACCACCTTTGTCTTTGTACAGAAACACGACCATAGGACTCTTCCAGCCTTCTGGTACTCTTGATAATTGAACACAAGCACTGAATAGTTTGCACAACCACTCACCTAATAGTATTCCGCCATACTTTAACATTTCGTTTGTAACTTCATCTACTTCAGCAGCCTTGCCATTTCTAAGCCTTTTTATTGCATTTCGTACTTCTTCCACGCTTATACTCTTATCGCTCTCTTTGATTTTATTTATTCCAGTATTTCCCACATACACACTTATCCCAGTATCTCTTTTGCCATACAGCCCTTTAAAATATACTTTCCAACGCAATATCACTTTACTTCCATCCCACTACATTTCATTCATGCTATTTCGTATTCCGTTTACTCGGTTCCTTACACCCTGCTTTGCATTCCTTGCTCACTTCCAAAATAATCTTTTATTACCGTCAAAATCATTCTGCATTCTTATTCCCTCCTTCACCCTCAGACGCTTCTTACTTTCCTACACAGCTTCCTTTGCATACTTTTTTTAATCCGATATGCTTTCAGTAGATCCATTCTGTTCTTTTCATCTTTGGTTCCAATCATTTTCTTGTATATTTCTTTCTTCTCCTTTACTGCATCTTTCACGGCGTCATTACACCATGCATCCTTTTTTGACTTTCCGATAGTACTCACTCCACATACTTTAGTTGCACACTCAATTATAATGCCTTTCAACCTCTTCCATGCACATTCGATGCCACCTTTCCCAATTTCATACTTTCATTCAGGTTCTTCTGACAACATTTTCTTCTCTAGGTTTTGTACGTATTCCTCTCTCACATTCTCCTCCTGAAATCTTTCCACTTTCACTCTAGTCTTTCTTCTTATATACCCACTTTCTACCAAGCTCAATTCTTGACATTACCAGAAAATGATCCGTCCCACATTCAGAACCTCTCATCACTCGTATGCCCTTTACTAATTCACGTATCCTCTCATCATAAACGATTAGATCAATCATGCTTCTAGATTCTCCTCTTCGCCACGTATACAAGTGGATAGCCTTATGTTTAAACCACGTGTTCTATACAAACATACCCTTTTCTAAGCATAGCCCAACTAACGCTTCCCCATTCTCATTTGTTCTGGGATCAGCGTAAGGGCCAATTACAAGATCTATGTTTTCTCTTCCTCCACCTACCCATCCATTCAGATCACCTAATAAAATCACTCTATCATTTACGTGACATGCATTAAGTACCCCTTCTAATTCTAGGCAAAAGGTTTCACATTTATCCTGGTTATCACCGTTGACCCAGCATAGCACGCTACAACCACTACTTTCCTAATGTCTATCTTCATTCGAGTCCAGAGTAGCCGGGGAGATTCCAATTTATACTCCCTTGTATGTGCTTAACAAATTCGCTCAAAATAAATCCCACTCCTTTTTAACCATGCGTCTAACTCTACTCCAGACTAGAAACCTAGGCTTCCCTCATCCATCTCTATCACTTCTTTCCCTTTCCACTTAGTTTCACTCACACACAGCACATCTATCCTTCTCTCCCATTTCACTGAAAATCTCGTGTTTCTTTCCATACATCGCTCTTACGTTCCACGTTACCACTTTCCATTCCATGTTCTCGCGTTTATTCCAAGGTGGACCAATCTTGTTCAATCTCAGCAGCCCACCATGGCTTTGATTGGCCGAGGATCTTCTTGTGTTCTTTTTACCAATATTTGTATAGGTAGACCTGGTTGATAGCCTAGATCGCACCCTATGTCGATGTAGCATCCTCTACTTGCGGAATAGACACAATACTGGTCAGGGTTGACGTATTTAGCCTACGTGCTATAAGCGCAGCCACAATCCTAGCATTGGCCCAGGCATGTCTAACGCTATTCTATACTGACTAAGCTCCCTATCATGAACGGGTTACTCTGCACCTAGTTGCCCGTGCTGCGACTACTAGGAAGTATACGTAATGCACTGACACACTCGGGCAAAATTTAAACAATTATATAGAGACTAGATCATAATCAATTCGTCGCACTATTAGTTAATCAAATCCAAAAGTGCGCCACGGTGTTTCTATTAATTAATAAAAAGTTACTAATTACTATCATCGAAAGACAAAAAGCAAGTGACAACTCAAACAGCGAAAGTATTGTACTTTTCCAAATAAATTTATAACCAAAACATCATCTGTATGAGGACGAAGGAAGACAACATAATTAATAGATAAGTGGTTTTATTGTAATTAATTGTACGATATAAATACCCAATTTTTGACAACAAATAAAACTGACGGTAATAAATCTTATAGTAAATTATGATATACAACATCAAAATTTAATTGATTTCAGTAAGGTATTAATTAAATAATTAAAAAAGAAATTTCCGACGTTCTTGTAAGAATGCCTTCTAAAATTACTATAATGCATTCAAAAACGAGTCAAATGTTTCTTTATCGCCAGATGGACGGCGCGATAAAATAACTTACGAACGCCTCGGATATTTCTTAACACAATGACAATATTTTCAGAATATTTGAACGTAATTAAATAAGTACTTCTTTCTACAGTAAACATTGACACTGGATAAAATAAAGTTATTTAATTTAAATTTGTTGCAACAAACCTAATTACGTAACCCCCAATAATAAAATAGGCAAAAATATTTAATTCATTATAGATAAACAAAATTGCAAACGGAATTAAAGAATTACGTTCACTAACATTTTAATCTCTTATGTAACCAACCAAATTTATAAACAAATCCTAGACCTATTATTTAAATACAACTTTCTTTATCTCAACTACCAACAATATTAATTACTAACAAACTCAATTTTACATTACTGAAGCACAATTTTACGTATTACTGTTACAAATGAAATTTTAAAATAAATTACATCGCATGAAATCGAAATGGACCAAAAATATGTTCGTTATTACAAAAAGAAATATGCGGTGTACATGGTATAAAGTAAAATAAAAATTTCGTCACTGACCTTCCGCAGCAAGATATTATGCGACTGCTACCGTGTCAGCGATACTCCGAGTTAGTAAAGCTGGGGCCGGAACTCTTAGCGAACGTAAAGACAACTTCTAAGAAGTCCCTTGCTGATATGAATACACCAACGGACTCGGAAGCCGGCTGAAGATCAACAAGCGTAACTACTGGCTTCCCATCTTCTTACAGATGTACCATAAATATCTATCGCTCACAAAATTAATTACAGTAGAACCAATTCCTAACATTTAACAACAGACGGCGTAATTCCGCCGTAGTTCCCAAAGAAATATGTATTGCTTCGCGGGAACCATCATTTTCCAAATAGTACCACCAAAAAAACGACGATTGAGACAAAATATGTCTCGTACCTAAAACACTATATAAAATAAGAAATACTAATTAACCAAATTTTCTACAAGAGATCATTCGCCCTATAACTTACATTGTGCGCAACATAGGTGTCCAAAATTCACGAAGATAACAAACTAATGCACTCGTTGCTCATATAACTATGCCCGCGACGACACGCGATCTACTACGATTCGCGCTCCTCAACATTTAATAGTGCTGCGACAAAAGTGCGAATGAAGTCAGCGATACTCAAACAAATTAAAAATGAAATACGATTAATAGAATTACATAACAAATGTAACTAAACGAACCTTATATCGGATTACAAATGATATAAGATGCTTCCAAAATTAAACAGGTCGAATAAATATTAAAACTAGAATTTAAATTGTTACAATGCATTGAATTGAATTTCCTTTGAAATAAATGAGGAGTAGAATTAATTAAATCAAAAAATTGAATACCAGTATGTCAGTTATGCACTGTTAGTCGGCCGATCATTGTACGTAGCTTTTTAGAAAACGGTCATGATTTTGGGCGAATGCCATTAAAACTATCGAGCTGCAGAACATTTGTATTCGGAAAGATATCCTCAACGTGCACATCAATTTGAGGAAGTTTTGTGCTCCTAGCAACTCGTGTTCGAGCAACTGGCCAGTTGAAACCTAATAACTGAAGTAATGAAATTATGTCATTTACAAGAAACGGAAGAGAAGTTGAATTTCTTACTAATCCTTATAATTGCAGCAGAAGAATCGCGACATTGTTGAGAATTCTATATTCTAATCGCTACCAGAACTCGAAGGGTAAGATTTCCTAGCGCGTTTGAATTTTTGTCATTGACTTATTGTACAAGCCATAACGTCTACTGTAACATTCTTAGTTATAATTAAGTCTATCGGGTGATTAATATTCACAATGCTTACTTCTAGCCAATAGAAAACCTTTATTGGATGCGAGAAGTGAATAATCAGCATATTTGGAACATTGACACTTACAATTAGTATAGTCTTATTTGGCAATAAACTGTCGGATCTTATTTCTTCGATCGTTCTTTAAATGATGCTAGGTATGCTGACTTTTTAAATAACACTTTCGGCCAACATTTTCCAAATCGATGGGTTGAAAGAGAAAGCCGTAACCCATTGCCGACTAGATCACTGGATTTGACACCTATGGACGTGTTTTTATGGAGACGAGGTAGTGTCTGAAGACGTCCTCGTTATATTGTTCAAAATGGCAGGCATTTTGAATAATTTAGTTCCATGTTATTTCAATCGACCCTCATGAGTGCCACGTGATGCACAAAACTTGATCAGCAACTTCGTCGTGGTGTACATCGGGCATTCTAATGCTGGCGTACTTAATAAATTATATGTTTCAAGTGAAATTTACTATAAAAATGCATTAAATGGCAAATTCGATCTACAAAATAAAATACCTCGAAAAATACGCATTCTACGAAAAACTGTCAGAAGTAGAAAGATGCGTATTTTTATCTACACTGCAAGTATACTATTTAAAAAAGTGAAATCGACCTTGAAAATGAACATTCTTTCATCCAAGTCACATCGAGGTTATCATTTGTTTGCCCTGTCTAATCCACAAAACGGAATTGTATCGCACTTTGTTTGCAGCAGCTTCCTTTAGGCACTGGAATTTGGAGCACATTTTAATTGTTGATCGTTTGACGATTAAGAAATGAAAACAAAATTTCATGGATATGCAAACAGACCTTCCTTGTGTATAATACAACATTCCGAAACCGCTTGGTTTCTATCTTATGAGAAAGTTAAAAAGTTGATTGCTGCAACCTATTTATTAATGTACAAACGAAAATGCAAATTTTATTATAAAATTATGATTCTAAAGTATATCAATAAAAAATTGACTTGCAGTTTTATCTAGAAATAGTTATAAAGAAATTGTCTACTTAATAATATATTGTGTTCTTCTTATAAGTTGTGTGAAGATATAAAGTTATTTAATTAGAAAATTTCAAAATTTAATTAGAACTGTGTTGCATAGTTTATTTAATTATTATCATTTTAATGACAGAAATGTACTAGTTTAACCCAGCAAAAGCGTAATTTTAATTTTAAATCCCTTGAAAATTGGGAATCTAATTTAACTAACGCCGATCAATAAAATGAAATATGACACTTTTAAATTGAATTTTATTGCTTTTACCATTCTCAGAATTTTGTATCAACGTTTGACATTGCTGAAACCACTTATTAAATTTTTAAGCAATAATGATTTTTGTAGCATTACTGCTGATATAATTATTTATCCTATTATTTTTTAACCGAAACCGTCACATTAAGAGGGCAGTTTCGTAATGAAGACAAAGATTGAGTTTCCACAAAACGTTGAATGAAATTCCATCACTTATACTCTAGAACCCTAGAATGCTTAATGTTTAGAATTGTAAATTACCGGTTCCATTTTATGAATATATTATAATAAAAGGAAATAATCACAAAACTATTTTACACGGCGTCCGAATGAAATCCAATTCCTGAAACCTCAAAAAGCTTGGTATTGCTCAAACGTTCAATTCAATTTCATACTAAATTGTTCATAACGGAAGCTCATATCCGGCGTTGTACCCCGGCTTCGATGCCTCCCCCCAATAGGGCACTACTTCCAACGGGAGGTTTATCCTCCCCAAGTTAGGGTCGGAGAGATTGAGTAGTAATTTGCGTATCCTGTCTCGGACGAATAGACTTTTACTTAGATGGTGACCAACTGTACACAAAATAAGTAGGAATCGGTACAATCTAAGGTTTACCCTTCCATTTATTGGGGTTGTTTCAGTGACCTGTTGCTTATTAGTATTGGGATGTAAATTAATGTAATGGGTTCATTGATGGTCAATTTACGATCGACATTAATATGTAATGTTTGGCCATTTTGAGAACTTGTATCTGCAACTATTTTGGTAATTTCTAGATACCTTGTTATTACTTGTATTAACTGAAGTATGCACTTACGTCGAAAATGAACTGCTTTCAATAGAAAATAAGATTGCTAAATACTTAAATATTCTGGGCAGTATGCTTATTTGTCAAAGATTTATAAAACTAATATATCTAATTTTGTGATAAAATTAAAATTTAAATGTTATAATATAATTAGAAAATGTGATAGTATGTTTGTTGTTATTCAACGAGCGATATCTTTTATTTCACAGTAATATTGAAGTACTAAAATTATTCATCTTGTTAGTAAGAAATATAAACAGAAATGTTCTTAACAATCCTTAAATGATATAAGTTCCAATATAAAAATTAATCTAAGGAAATAATTTTAAATAAACTTATTTATGCCTACTGAAGAGATTAGAGTAGATCAAGACGGATTTGCGGTTTCAATTTATTGAAAAATTTATTTATAAATGTTATGACTGCCAATAAACAATTTTAGTAAGCTTCCGCAAATTTTTGATGCATATTATTTACAAGAAATAATCGAAATTATTTAGTAGAGATTTTTTAACCTCAATCAACGAGTGTCGTTATACTTCGGTTGTTCAACTTTTTCTATTCATTGTCTTTCTAAGTAATTTTTTATTATAATTTACAAGTATTGCTATGCTATTAAAATGTCGGTAGAAAAACTAATCAACCTTGACCATTTAACTAATTCTTAATAACTGCTTGAAGTGCTGATCTGTTTGAAGTGTTATTGTTGAGCCCTTTCCTAAATTTCCAAAAAGATATCTCAATATATGTCAGG
This sequence comes from Phrixothrix hirtus, assembly GCA_024586415.1. Taxonomy (NCBI): domain Eukaryota; kingdom Metazoa; phylum Arthropoda; class Insecta; order Coleoptera; family Phengodidae; genus Phrixothrix; species Phrixothrix hirtus. The sequence goes on from JAHWXV010422145.1 coordinate 11,532, forward strand.
TCTGGGGTATAATGAAATAATTTAACTTCTCTTCCAAAATTTGTAGCATTTTGTCGATTTTGAGCACGTGACACTGCTTTTGTAGCGGCATTTCAAAACTTTTACATTTTTGCAGTTGTAGTACTACCTTTTGCCGCGTGTTCAACTTAAAGAATGATTTTTACATTTCAAAAAACTCTGGCCTTAAATGCCCTAGTTGGTGGTTAGTCATATTCATTTATTTTAGACTACTCTGTATATTGTACGTAATGTATCTAAATTTAGTTCTACAATTTTATTTTTGAGTATTCAAATAACCGGTATGTTTCTGGATTTGTATTCTAAGTGCAAAAAAATTCCAATATTTTGAGAACAGTTGAATTTGTGGGTAAAATTTTATGCGTGCATCATTTGGATGTTACAAAAACAAAAAATAAATACCTGGCATCCATCGCAACACACATTGTTTGTTTGTGTAGCTTTTGTTTTTTAAAGTTATAGCGATGTAACGTGCGTATTTTGGTTAACACTGACCTGTGTTCTTGTTAGTCGGTGTAGCTTTCGTACACGCTATTATTATGCCTCGAGTTCGAAAACGTATGCATTATTCGTTAGTCAACTTTGATAGAGGTTAAATAGCCGGTTACATGAAGCGGGATTGTCAATTTCAGACACCGCAGTTTGTGTTTCTACAGTGATGCAGGCATGTAGTCAAGAAGGCAGACGACGTGGAGCTAGAGGATTTTGACAAAAAAGAGCCCGAAGTGCCTTCTTCAATTGTTACTTCTAAGAGACAGAAGGTTCTTTACATGAGCAATTGCAAAAGGATGGTTTAACGACTAGTAAACACGCCCTTTGTGTACTACCTCATTAGATGCTTTGATCTGCAGGTTTATTGTAAATAACGTGTTTTACACTTGGCGGTTTATTACTGTAATCAAAGACTAGAGACTGGCGGAGAGAACGCCCTCAGTGGGTTGTGGAATAGAACATCGTGATCTTTGGCGACTAATCACTCTATTGTATTGTAGAAATAATGCTATGAGACTCAATCGCGTATGGTAACAGATGGTCTTTACTCTATTGTAACATGGAAGTGTAAATTCCTCAAGTAACTAATTTCGTTCGGGTGAGAGCATCCGGTATGTATGTTTTTAATGCAATTTTATTCCGACTGTTGTTAGTAATAAACGCGGTACTTATTGTACTAGAGTGGTTGATTGCCTTTGCGTTACTGTTCACTATCGATGCACTTGCAATATTACTACATATACAGTGCTTATCTTGCTCTTTCGAGTGCGATTAAACGCCCTCTGTTGTTGCCGCTTATATACGCCGCCTTAAAGTCGGCGTGTGCCTTTTTTGTGACAAAACTAAAAATTAAATAAAAACAGTCACCGTATTTGTTAGCCGTTCTGACAGTTTTTAGTAATTACATCTCAATTTGCTTTTCTGTCAGTTTTCTTTTTCTGAAAATAACGAAAGGCATTTTTGAATTAAAAACCTATTTATTTAGTCTGGGATAATACAGAAAACCTGTCTTTACGGTCTTAGATATACATCACATTTGTCTTGTTAACGTGAAATTCTTACCTCAGATGAGTGTTTAGTGTATAATTTTTGCTCGAGTTCTACTACCGTGAGTTAGCTGCTACCGTTTCTTCGTGAAGATATTGGATTGGGTCCACTTCAACCACCAGTATCATGTAGTTACCGTCGCTGTTAGTATCAAGGCGCTTCCATTTTCTGGGATTCCAGTCGAAACATAAATATTGACATTTACTTGTTATTCTGTTCTGCTTGAAATTTATTTAATTAGTTATTGAGTTTACGTTTTGGAACAATTTGTACATTAGAATTACGTGTTTAAATAATTTTAATTTAAAATTTTGAAGCCGCTGATTCAGATTTGTATTGATATTTAATTAAATTTTGTTTGAATATTCGACAGCTTAATTAATTGTCTCATTGGATTATATGTAAAAGAAAAATTGTTAAGGAACGGTGATCACCAGACTTTTGAATTAATTATTTTGTTCTATGAATACA
>JAHWXV010422175.1:0-11487 GCA_024586415.1 Phrixothrix hirtus
CAAATAAATACTCAGTTGATAATATCATAAAATATAAGGTGTTCCATTTAAAAAAGCGTGCAAGAAATTGTTTTAAAGATGATGATGGTCAAAACGAAATTCTAAACGTTCTTATATGGCGAGGGAGACATTTAGTGCTAGCAGTAAATAGATCGAACCTAGCTCAGACAGTTTCTAAATCTTTATGAAAAGCTACTAAAGGACAAGGTATATATACTATAATATAAACGAACACGTGATAATAGCGAAACTTTGATTTAATAATCACATCCTGGTATTGCTGCATTAGATTGAACAAATAATTTAGAGATGAATAGAATTTGCACAGTTCCTTCATTTGCGATAAACAAATATTGGGTATTTCATCTAAAAAAGTACACTTTTATTCACCACATATTTATGACGCATGTACATGAGAAGCTAATTTTAGATTATGCCTCAATTAATTCCATTGCTATTCCCAGAATTAAATTTACCCTTTAAGCACACATAAAGTTATAATCAATGAAGGGGTCAATAATTGGACACCCTGTATATTATGCCATATTATTAGTCGGTTCATCTAATTACCTTATTACCACACCTACATAAAATAAAATATAAAATAAGTTGTCCCTTGAAAGTCTTAACTTTCAATTAACTATTTGTCAATTTATAAACTATATATTAAATGCAAAATACAGATTATGTTCAAAACTAAGTTAAAATAAACGAAAATTGTGCGCATAGTGTATGTTGTTATGAAATAGACTTCAAGCATGACAAAATTCCAAAGAAATATTTAGAAAATCCCATAATGAAAAGCACTAGGATTAATACAGCTACTGAAATACCGTATAAAGCTATCATTAATATACTAAATTAATTTAAAACTGTTCTAACATAATTATAGTTGATTAGATAGCACTGTAATTAAAATTACTTACGAGGGAACATCGGAAATGGTAAATTCGGAACTTTCGCCTATTTTTTTGTAAAAATATAGCGTGTTAAAGTAGTCCTTAACTATATTTGTGGTTTTAAACAATTTATTGCTTTTCATATGCCCTAAAAATTGGAATTTCCAAATTATTTGACCAGGAATATGATACGCGTTCAAGTGACGTCAGCAGTCAGTAGCGCTCTATGCCCGTAGTTGGATAGTCGGTCTTAAATGGTAAACATCTCAAAAACACGTTGGTGAAATTTCTTTTTGCACACGACAAATAGCATATGACACTTTCAAAAATGTATAAGTACTGTTTCCTACTACATTGTAAAAATATATACATGTTCAAAATTCTACATGTTATAAATTTGATTGCAGATTCAACAGTAGCCAAACGAGCCTTTTTCCAATAACGTAATATCAGTAGGAGGTACATTAATAATGCTAACGCATGCTTACCGCCTATGGGCTTGCAATAATTTTTATATGTGCCATTATCGTCATCATATCAATTAAAATAAACTACGAGAAGACGCTCAACAACGTAACACTGAATATTGTCTACGATGGCACCATACATTATTGTGAATTTGGTGTTCTGGGCATATCTTTGCTTTTACAATACAACTATTATTGTTTCATTTACTTTTTAGATATCTTATACCATTATCACCATAGGACTCTATTGATGATGTACAAAATAAATAGTAATTACTTAAAATAAGTAGTTAGACCTTTAAAAATAATTTTGCAGTATTTAACTAATTTCTTATAAATAACAGTATCCTTTTGTTTACGATTGTGCCGTGCCTCTGATATCTGCTAAGTTAAACCGCGAATCATTTTAAGAAATTCTCCTAGCATAAAAATATCCACTCTGAGTAAGTCGTTATATGTAGCCTTCACATATCCTTTTCCATTACTAAATGGCTTAATCAACTGCTCCTGCACGATTACTAACGTTAAAGCTAGTTTTGCAAAGCTACACAGTGGATGTGATCTGTATAACATCGAATATGTTGGATATTGTGATGATACATAATAGGTGTTTACGATAATTAAACAGCTCCACACCGATCTAGTATTCCTTCTATATCTTTCATCAATTTTTTTTATGATACAACGGAGATACAACATTTGCACCGGTGTGGAACGATTTAGTTATCGTAAACGCTTATATGTTAGTTCTTTGAACTAACAGGTGCGTTCCTATTTACTGGCTCGTGATCTCACGATGAATAGCATTAAGTTCTTGACACTGCCATTGAATTCATAAATATTTCAAATTTGTAAAGTATTTTAGACAAGTTTCTGAATATTCTTGAATGTTTTATTATTACAAACGAATTTCTGTGACGGTTTACTTTCATTGCTACCAAAAAAAGAAACCATTTTCCGATATATGAAAGTACGCAATGAAAAAAAAATTGATACTTCAAGTATTTATAGTTGAGCCAATATCTTAAAGTTGAACCTTTCCTTAGCGGCCCACCCATCGACATGTGATGGTTGGGGCGTCCTAACGTAAGTGCTATCGCTAGAGGCCTATGATAATATCTCAAAAACAAATGCTGGTATTGCAAACAAGTTAAGACATATTTTTAATGATTCTAAAAGTACTAACCTATTTCGCAATTGTAGTTTCAAAAACTATTAATTTTAGGAGAGAAACTGGCACCACCCCTTTCGATTTTGAGGTATTATTTGAGACATCTTTCATTAATTTTAGAACCATCAAACGTGTCTATTAGTCGTTACGGTTCTCGGTAGTTGGGGCAACATTTGTATTAGATTAAAAAATGAATCACTTGTCAAATGTCAACTAATATATTTAGACATTTTTAATAAAAACTACCAGAAGCGTTTTTCATCTGATTACAAACTATTTCAAGGGTTAACATAACAGTCTACGAATTCTTATTAAGTGAGTTGAATAGTTTAATTTTTGAACAGATCGTTCATAATTGTATCTGCAATTTCTCAACAAATGTTTGTTAACATAGTACTATAATTTACTTGACTCATATAAAAATCTAGATGTGGTTTGATCTAATCATATCTAACTTTCATCTCATCTTAATGAAGGACGCTTGCACATATCCGTTTTAGCTGAACGCATGTTATAAATTTCCGCCCTTACTAATCAATAACATCTTGAACTTGTAGTGATGCTCTTCCGCAGTTTCTTGAATCATCCAAACCGTTTGGTGAATAAGTTCCATATCCTTTGGCTACACTCCTAACTCTGGGAATCTACTTACGTTTACCTTCTGTTCAACAAATTCATATCGAATTTCGGCAGACAGGAAGCACGGAAAGCTATCTGTGAAAGTAAATTCGTCATTAGCATTAGCATTAGCACCCTCAAGATCAACTTTGATTCATCCCTGTAAATGTAATTGGTGTATCAGATATCAGATCTTGACTTCGAAATTGAATTTCAATTTCATGTAATTGTCCATAGGTTCTAGATCTGTATGTTAAGTAAGCATGAGTTCCATTTTTACGAATTACGTCGTCGAAACTAACACTTTGAATATTGCTAGAATTCACGTTCATTTTCCAACTTACACTAACTGAAATTAACAACTGTTTTGCAGCCTAAGTTAATTTCCCTCCAATAAAACGTCTTTTATGATTATTTTTGGATCTTGCACTCTTTAGAGCTTCTGTGGCTGATGTTATCCCATTGGCAAGTAGAAAACGATTAAATAAATTACTACCAATAACATTATTATTGTTGAATTTTGATCCCATCGTGTTGTAATAATAGTTGCTAATGATGTTTCAGTTCAAAACGTACATGGGACTTTTAACTATCAAAGTTTATAACTTCACCCCGCTGTTCGGCTAAGTTCACCCTAATGTTACCTATGTGATTTGAATTTACTTCCAGATTTGCAGGACTATCGGGTATCTTATTTTGGGTTGCACGCGAACTATGACATTTAGGTCATATTTAAATTATTTTAGAATCTATCTCTATATTTTGTTATGAACAAGATTGCTTCTCGCATCACACGATAGGAATAATTAAATAGGTACTTGAATTAAATATTTTGCGAACGTTACATTCAATAACTTGCTATTATATGCGTTATTCAACCATAATTACTAGGAAGCATTATAAAATTCCCTTTCAATGGTTTCGTCTTGTTTTATTGACAATTAAATTTATAACAAGTACTATCAACACAAAGTAAAAAACTGTTGGAATATTTACAGCTGCCATTTATTCTAAAATCCCGTAATAAAAGACTGGTGTTTATTCGCTGGCCGCTAATTACTTATTAACGTGATTTATACTGAATTTATGACGATCGAGCCTAACTTCGATCGCTTTAGGCAATGCGCCGTAAAATTGCTCAATCATAATGACTTGCTTAATTTTTTCTGTCGGTAGCTGCATTAATCTTCTCCAGCCATTTTTTGCAGTTTTAATTGCTTCGACGCCGAAGTCTTTATATTATTCCGCGTCTCCCTCTTTAGTATCGCAAAATTCCTTTCGATAGTGTTCTGCCCCTAACAAATATATTGTTAGAATCGCCTTTTTAATATGGGGATAATCATTTGAGTATTCCTCCTCTAAGCGTGTGTAAGCATCTAGAGCTTTACTTTTGGTAATATATAACCCCGTTGATTCTCTTCAACTCCATTCTTTCGGAGAATTCTCTCGAAATAATCGAAACATACATCTACACTGTCTACATTGCCTTCTGGTTGTTTTAACGAAGAACCTATTCGTATTTCATGCTTTTCTATAATTTTTCGCCGCTGTTTGACGTTGTGTCACCTGAATTTCCTACTATCTGGTTTCCTGAAACAGTATTTGAGCCATTCGAAATTTGTGGTTTTCTCTTTTGCGTTCTAGTTGTCTATTACATTCTTCTAATAATATGATTAAATCTCCCGCCTTGTTTTCAGCCTCAAATACTAACCCTCTACTCGTGCACAGTTTTTTCAAAGTAGTTACACGTTTATTACTGTAGTTACTGATGTTTGTGCTTGTTTATACTTAAACTTATTGAAAACAATTTTATTAAACTATAGTTAATTAATACGTTGTATTATTTTTGTTCGTCCGCTAGCCGTTAATTATTAATTAACGTGATTTATATTGAATTTATTATGGTCGAGCGTAACTTACCTGCGGATGAAGTCAATTTTTGCTTTGTTCTGGCAGTTTTAAATCTATTATATGACCTATTTAGTCTTTAACTAACCTAAAATATTACTGTATTCAAGTATAACCAATTAACATAAACAAATTCAACATTCGAAAATTATTTATTACATATAAATAAAAATGTATATTTAAGATATAAATTTGAACTGTAATGTGATACCTATAAGGATCGCGAAATTAAAATAACATCATTTACGTAATATTATTTTAACTAAACCTAAATGTAAATAATCTATGTTGTCACAACCAGTACAGTTATTTTACAAAGAAAAGGTACACTTATACCCGTTTTTCCTAACAAAACGACTATTGGAATCAACTGTTATTCAACCAGCTTCTGCATTATATTATTTCAACTAATTTATTAAATAATTGGCGTAAAGACATTTACGACCTATGATACATAAGTTTAAATTATAAAAATTAGTTTAGTTAATTAACACAATAAAGGTGATGCCCCGAATTTGATTTATTACATGTTCGTTTCCTAAAACGGTCTTTACTATCATTACTTGTGTAATAATTTTCAATTTACTGACCTTATAGTTATCTTCCTTCTGTTGCTGAAGGTAATTCTTTATTTTAGCGATATTGCTATTACGCTAACTTTTACAAACGATAGGATTGAAGTTCTTGTCCTAATTTTTCCTGAAGGATGGGATCAAAATGATGAAAGTTGTCGCTGCCTTTAATCTGCCGGCAACCAAACATGATGTAGAACTTAGACACAGCAGATTTACATCACTTAACAAAGCACAGCTTTGAACCTATTGACACACGTTAATACCGCGCACTTCTTGTGACAACAGCCCTGTTTAAGGGATGTTTCGAGTTTTTATGTACATTACCCTTCCAGTTACTTTAAACTGGCCAATAACTTCAGGTGTTGTTTGAATTTGGTGAATCACTTATAAATAACAAAGTTCGCTATTTTGGTGTATTGGCAAATTTAGCCCAACGTGCAATTTTTAAATTCAGAGGTTTTATAATTAGAAAAGTTTCTAAATTCCTAGTGATCAATCAAAGAGGCGTTTTAAGTAAATTTTAAATATCGTGCATTTTGAAGTGGTCACAAGTGCCTATCGAGTATACCCTAGAAACCTTTGTTAAGAGGAGCGAATTTGAAAGATTTGTTTACTTAAATGGTAAATCCTACTTTTAGTTATTTACTTATTTACAAGGCTTCCCTACTTTGCTTCTAATAAAAATTTATTTTATCATATTTTGAATAAATTTTTATTATGTTATGCAATTATAATTAATATTAATTTTGAATGCGTGAACAATAGGTTGTTTCCTATTGCGTACGCTATGTAGGAATTGAATTGACTTATTAAAAATTTGTGAGATTGCAGGAAAAGTATTGAAATCGGATTTAGCGCGCTCCTAATTAGTCCCGCAACAACTATTTATTGATGTATAGCTATTGCAATTACTAGTCTAATTGAAGCTTCAACCAGTGTTAGAGTTTTGCTAACATTAATAATTACTTACAACAATTAATTGAAATTATTGTTTCGGCAGTTAATTATTGCTTAGTCTTTCCGTTAACATTTCGTTCAATACAGAGTTTTGCTAGTAAGATGGAAAGGCTTGCTGAAATGTCTTTCAGTTATAATTCCAAGATTAATAATTCACGTCAAATATTTAAAAATTAATCGTATTCGATAGATTTTTCGTTATTTTTACATAAAGGTTTAATTTAACTTCAAGTGAGGCAGTGACTTTACTTAGGTACTAGCTCACTTAGCCTTCTACACCAGGGGCTTGCGATATAGTGTTGCCAGCGTCATGTTGCTTCAATCAATTCTGGCTACCAACAACCATACGCCGGTGACAGGGAACGTCTGGATTCTCCTTACGGTATCCAAGGTGGCTTTAATCGGTGCTTAAACAGACCTCCACATTGTGAGACTAGCCAGATGGCCAGCTGTGACAGTGTAAGTACAAGGAACGCTAAAAGTGTGAACGCACAACTTAATACGAACTTTAGCATGAACTGGTCGCTTACGTTTCCAACTGAAAAGGACTCCTAATAAGCAAAAAAATTGGTTCCGCTAAGACGATACCTACTGAGTAGTATTGTGGTTCAACGAACTGCATTTGTTGTTTTAGATTTTGTAAAACCCATCATTTCAAAAGGAAAAAGCTAATAGAGAAGAATTTATTCCTTGCTGTCATGAAGGCAAGGTGAACTTGGAAGGAATATAATGCTGTTTATCAAAAGGTCTTATGGTCAGTAATTTGGATATTTCCAAGCATCTGAGTGAAAACATTAAACTATTGCTTTCTACAACCACGAATGTAATTATTGATCGTTGTCATATTTATGAACAATTTTATCATGGTACACGAATATATTCTTATCTGTCAGATTATGATTTCAGATTGTCTAAAATTTATGTTTTACTCGGTAGTAGCAAAAGGGAAACTGAATCTGAACTTACTCAATCGTCTGCTACGATTCATTAGAGATAATAATCAATTCGTCTATCAGAATAGCGCAAGGCAATAAAATATATGTTTGATGCTAGGAATGAAGTGACAGGTATAAAAATTGGACGTCTAAGAGTTTTAGTTAATATTTTCTAAAAGTCCAACAAGCGACAATGGAGGATATAATGTTTATACATGCGATGAAGTTGTCCTTGTTTCTAACATCGAAAAGAAGGACCGGCTTTTGATTGAATTATTAATGTTTGTAGGAAGCAGATAAATGGTATTCAAAACACACATCCGTTTTAGATGGAAACTGTGGCTCAATGTCGTATCCTATGTACTTCCATGCGAATGGAATTTAAATCAACATATCGGCACTTTTTTAGTTCGATAGCTATTGATTTATATACACAATAATAATAAATAAGGAAAAAATTTAAATCTTTCAGAATGGTAGAAGGTAGACAGAGCAATTCGTTATTGATAGTTGCATTAAAATATAACGTCAAAGATTACACCACATTAGATCCCATCAGAGATAACTCAAAGTAAAAAGCCACAAAAGACATGCATTTTATTGCATCAAAAATTTCGGGATTAGGGTTAGTGTCCAATTCTGTGCGTTGAAATTAATAAAAAAGTTTTGAAATTACAATCTCCTCGTAACAATGCTTTGTAGAGGAAAATGAATCAAAATCACCAAGAACTCATCAGCACAAAAAGCAGTATCTGATAGATAGACTAGATTTAACTACTAGATTTTTCCATTTGATATTATATGAATTAACGAGTGACTTCAAAAGAGATATGTTTGGACGGGTAGTAATTCATATTATACAATTAAATATCAAACCCAAGGCTTACAACATCCTGCTCGTCCTAGATTCCGAACTAAAATTAAAATAAAAACCAAACATCGATAAATATGTTTCAGCTAAGCACTTTTTATGAGATTAAGGGCATATATTGCACAAAACTATTAAACCATGTATTGTCTGTTATTCGTGTTGTATAGAGAAACCTGATGCTATCTGTATCAGTAGTGGTGTGGGTGCAAAAGGTTTTGCCAGACCACACTGTGAGATCATAAGGATAAAATCCAGCAGCTAACCAAAACACGAAATTCGTAATCAAAAACGAAAAAATAATAAACCAACAAATGCGTTGTGCCTTATAATTCATACTTACCTGTAAAGTATAACTGCTGCGTAAGTATCTGAGTATATTGTTCTACTGACAGTATGATGTTGCTCTTTAAATATGGATACGATTGAGCTAATATCGAACTAGAAAATGAAAAATAAAGAAACAGATTGATTCAAGATGTTCAAATGTCCCAGAGGCGTGGTGAATTCTAAAGTATCAATCATACTGAATTATAAGCTTAGCAGTTAATTTTTAACAACAACAACATCCCATTCCTTTGAAAAAGGCCAATAATTTACTGCAGTTGATTTATATCAGGTTCAAGATATATTAAAAGCGGTTTCAATATTTATAACCGGATATTCCATATCACTAAACATATGAAAAGGTAATAAAAAAATTTGGCGTGAGAACACACGAGTTCCTTTTACACATTTTAAATTCAATTTGTAGCTGATATTAGTTACTTTCCTATACACTCATACCCTAAGCTCTAGAATTAATTTAAAAGAATAAATAATTCATCCCTTTATAACTACATTTTAACTTTATTTAGGGCAAAAAATTATTTATCGACTTAAATAAAAAGTAATTGGATATATAAATAGCAATACAAATTTATAAAATCTAAATTTTCGTTGGATTGGCGAAAAACTGCTTAATTCCTGAGATTTTCCTCGATAACTCGCTTGGAATTGTCTCACACAAACCGATTAGCTCGCATAAAGGAGCGTTATAGGTGTAATGAACATGGCAAGTTTTAAAAAAAATCGTTTGAGCCGTTTTCGAGAAAATTGCAAAAAACCTAATAATAATCGCAAGAATAAAGTGACTTTTCCTGTCATTATGTTTTAACAAAATTCTCGTTATACCATATCAGGAAGGCAATAAACTTTAGGTTAAAATTTCACTTTTTTATGACGTTTAAATTTCATAAAATATTGGCCACATGCAAGGACAAATTTCTAAAACACGCTTTTTAGACTCAAGAAGCCTGAAAACATGTATTTCCGCTAAATAGAACTGATTGAAAAGAACTTTATACCACGATCGTCATTGAAAAAGTAAAGAGCGCTGTTTTATGAAAAGTGAGTGGGTCCTCCAACCACCATCGTTTACCGGTCACTGCCTGTGGCACTCTTTCGTTTCAACCTGGCGGCAGCTACAATACGCTATGGTTGATTATTGCTTAGCTGTATGACATTAAAATGTGTGACCAAATTAACGATCCCGTCAAGTGTAAGGTTTGCAGTGTTATCCGCTTTTTAAATGGGCAAAAAGTCCGATCTATCGAAATTTATAGACGTATAACTGAGGTGTACGGTAATGTGATCGACGAAGTTTCAGTTCGAAAATGATGCATTATGTTTAATGACGGACGGATGTATATTCACTATGAAGAACGCTCAAGCCAGCTCTCAGTTGTGACTGGTGGGCTCGAAGCAAGGATTGAAACAAAAATTCAAGAAGATCGGCGTTTAACAATTAGTGGAATGCCCTCATTTTTCCTGAAATTTCAAGAGCTGTGTTGTACGAAATTCCTAGGGAAGATCTGTGCTATAACAAAGTGTGTGCCAGGTGGGTTCCTCGAATTTTGTCAGACGACTACAAACCCAAACGAATGGCAGCGGCATTGACCTTTCTCTGCCGCTATGACAAGTACAGCGATGAACTTTTGAATCACATTGTTACTGGTGATGAGACTTGGATAGCAATAACATTTAATTTGAGAAACAAAGCGCTAGTCAATGGAATGGCATCATTCGCGATCCCCAACGAAGCCGAGAAAAGCAAAACAAATTTTGAGCACCAGAAACACTATGGCTGCGGTGTTTTGGAATCGTAAGGGTGAAATTCTCATCGACTACATGCCTAGAGGTGAGACCATAAATGCAGCGGCCTACTGTCAGGCTCATCACCGATTCCACCGCACCATTTAAAGCAAACGGCGCAGAATGCTGACCAGGGGAATAATTCTTCTTCATAATAATACACGTCCACATGCAGCTGCCTTAACACAGGACTTGCTTCAGCGGTTTGAGTGGAAAATCTTTGAACATCCGCCATACAGTCAGTACTCCAAGTGATTATCACTTATTCCCCAAATTGAAAACCTGCTTGGGTGAAAACCGCTACGCAAGTGATGATGAACTTAAAGAAGCCGTTAATCAGTGGTTCAACGACTTAGTGGCAATTGAATATGCAGACAGCAAAGAAAAGCTGGTGAAACGGTACTTAAATTTGAAGGGTGACTATGTAGAAAAGTAGCTTTGGTACCAAATTGTATGTAACATAAAGTTTTGTTTCATTATATCTAATAATAATTTCTCCGGAAAAACGTTCTTCACTTTTCGAATGACCCTCGTATAATATGGGCAAGAGAAGCTAGTGGGAAAGATCGTGTCAATATTATTAGTCATATATATTCTGTCAATGTTAAAGATGTCGAAAGGTTCTACGTTGCATTTTATTATACTATTACTTCAAAAGCCGACTTTGGTGACTGTGGGAAAACACACATACAAGGAAATGATCAGTTTATTTTAGTAGGAGTCTAATATGGCATCCATTGGTACTGCAGCTACTCTATCTAATGGTGGTTTACCAGTGCTAAGTTTGGAGACTAATTTGCGTTTAAAGTCGAAAGAACCTTATCATAGGAATATCAAAAATTGTGCAAATATAATTTTGAATTAAGTAATTATGTCTACTATTATAACACATGTAAAAGAACTCGTCTTATCAGAGTCACATATAATTAACAAAACGTATGTCTCAGAATGATATG
>JAHWXV010422191.1:0-11559 GCA_024586415.1 Phrixothrix hirtus
TTGTAATAATAATAACGTAAAATTAGATATTCAAAACTATGATTAATCCAAGTCAAAATAACAGTTTAAATTCTTTCTTGTTTTAAAATAAAAATTAATTGAAAGTTCCATAGAATACAAAGTAACAAGACTGCGGTAAATGCTATTACGTTAACAAATATGCAAACATGCATAACTTTATAAAATAGTTATCAACAATCCCCACTTTACTTCTCTCCTTAGGAAAGAAGTGTTTCTGAAGTAGAAGCTAGACACTGCAAGAGTAAATAGCGCTTCCGTTTTATTGTGTAATACGTACACGCGTACTTAAGAAAGGGGCCGCGCTCCGGTTCTTAGTAGAAAAATTAGAAGATAAAGGAGTTACCCAATTTAAGTTTTTTAGTGAATGAATTTGTGGAAATTCGACATTTAACGCCCTAGGGCGGATCGTATTTGGGGTCAATCATCATCCTACCACGTCCGTGCTCTATGAAATGGTTAGGGACGAATTGGAACGTACAAGCAAGGTACAAAATCATCTAGAACCAGAAGCGTCAGCACTATTCTCTCACTTCCATTTGGAAACTTCCGTCTCCGGACTTCAAGTAAGACGTTCTTTGACTGTAAATTTACCACCACGCAGTCCGCAAGCTTTATTGTTTATCTTAGACTCTTCAACCGCCCTCTTTTCATAAAAATTCTGCTGGAGTGGCATTTCGGCCAAGTTAAGAATAGACATCGAGATACTTTTGTAAATATTGTTTCGAATCTTTAATAAATTTAGCTTTTAGTAAGTAACAGCCGCGATTTATTTGGCTGAGTTTATTGTTCAGTTTAGATTAATTATAAGTCATATCCTAGGGGTTCCTGAACTTAGTTATTAATTAAAGAATGTTTAAATTACCGTTATATCTAAGTTCTTTTAGCTGAATTGATTTCTTTGTAGTGAATTGTACTTTTATACTATAAATTATTCATTATAGCGATTTACTGAATTCAGATTTCATTATTTCCTAATTATATGGACCTTATAATAAGTAACCGATCTTTTCTTCCAGCAAATTACTAGAAATAATTTAAACTAAGTATAACAAATTGTAAGTCTACAATCGATCTGCTGATCGCAGGATACACCCAGTGGCGTACTAGTCTTAAATCCATCTAGTAAGTACTTCACGGTTTTCACGCAATACGGTTTAAGGAATGGGAATCTTCGTTCTCCTTTTCCTCCTTTTATAAGCCTAACGTCCACCAACGAAGTGGCTCCCTCTAAATACGACTTTTACTCTGTCACTATAACGAAGTTCTTAAACTTAGCCCAGCTAAATTAATAGTCAACCTTGAACCCCTCTACTCCACTGTGTGTTTGCCGACGCAACATCGCAAGTTCGCGAAATACACCATCTGTACCCTTAGGGTCTCAAAACGTCTTTGTCCCGTTATAATAGTTAAGATTGTATTCTTTAATTGACCAATGTAGTAATTTTAACGTCTTGATACTTTTTTTGGTAACCCAATTAATTTTTTTTTATTTAACCTTCTTTTTTGTGACAATTTTCAAGTGAACTTTTAAAATTGATTTAAACAATTTAATCTTTTCGCGATTATTACAGTACACTTGTCTTTTTACTAAGCCCGGTTTTGTCATGATGTTTGTTGGTCTTTGACTCATTTTTCGAAACAAGTAATACTTCGAAAACGATAAATGACGTTAACGCTTGCTATTTGGAATTTTGCTAACTGCAATTCACTCACAGAATAAAGTTTTACAGACCAAAGGCTATCATAATTTGACTTCATGGCCGCATTTAGCAAAGGATATTGCTGCCGGTGGCCTCAGCCATCGCCTAAAACTGTTCATTACCTCCGAATTACAAATTTTAATATCTGTGAGCACTAGAAAATTCCTCGGTGAAAGGAACGGGTTGTACGTGAGTGCTCAACCACCTTTCAACCAAACTGTATCAGAATGTTTTTGTGTACGTACGACTGTATGTGGGCAGTGATCATAAAATTGCTTCCGTTCACTTAACTTGCCCTTATACGAAGTGCACTGTTTATATTGTGCGCCTAATAATAAAGAAACTAATTTATCATTGAAAATTGATGTATTGCTTTTTGAAATATTTTCCCTTATGATCTATACACTTTTGCAATCTTTCGAACCAATTGCCAAAACATTTTTGCATTCTGTTTGAGACATCTCTAAAACATGGTTTTTGAATGCATCGGCGGCTTCTTCTTCCGACGAAAACGGTTGTCCACGCAATTTATTCTTGGCGTTCGGGAACAACAAGAAGTCGTTGGGTGCCAAATCAGGACTGTATGGCGGATGACCCATTAATTTTATTTTTTGAGTGTTCAAATAATCGGATGTTAAACGAGATGTGTGAGAGCTCGCATTGTCGTGATCCAGAGTGATCCTGCGGCGCTTGTTAGTTTTCCTGATTTCCCTGAAGGCTCCGGCAAAAAAATGGTGGTGTGCCATTCACAAGCGACCGTTTTACGTTCCTGTAAATACACTCTTACCACATGACCAGTTTTTCGGGAAAAAACAGGCTACCATTTGTTTCGAAGTGCTTCGAGCGCGAACAACTTTTGTTCGGTTTGGTTCACCTTAAAACACCCAAACAGTTGACTGCTGTTTACTTTTCGGCTCATACGTATATATCCATGATTCGTTGCCTGTTACAATGTTATATACGTCTTTTGAAGCACCGCTATTGTATTTCGTAATCATTTCTTGCACCAAGCAACACGGGCACCTTTTTCAGATGTTTTCAAATTATGTGGGATCCAACGAGAACAAACCTTTTTACTGCTAAATTTTCATGCAATATTTTATATATGCTGGTCGAACTAATGTATAAGGTTGCCTCATTATCATAGTATGTCACATGACGATCTTGTCTTATCAGTTTTTGCACAGCATCAAGGTTTTCTAGCAAAACGATTGATTTTGGACGACTTTTGTCTGTGAGCGAATGGTGGCCATGATTAAAATCATTATACCAACGTTTCACAGTGGCAAACGATGGGGCTTCATCGCCAAGAGGGGAAATAAGTTGATCGATGCACTCTTGTCTAGATAATACACGTCTAATGTCGTCATAAATCATCGCACGAGAATTTTCACGAGTTAATTACAGCGTAAAAATGCCGAGGCACAATTTTCAAGTCACTATAAACACCACTAATCATGCTGAAATGTCAAAATGTTCTCAATAAGGTTATATTCAAAAATTTCAAACTTTCTATTACAAATGTTAGATGGCGTCTTAAACAGGCAGTGTTGCTAAGGCTCACAATATAAATAATGTCCCTCGTACAAATTTTGTCCTTCACCGTGCAAAAGCTGAATAATACCGCGAACCTTACACTTGGGAACATAAAGCCTTTTCGAAAACTCGTTCTGATTAACTCGGTTCATAAAAATTGCTATACATACACAATTGTTATAACAATCGTTTCTATAGGTATTTGTAGTAACCGGGTTAATCGGGTCCAGTTTCTGAAAAGGCCCTTGGTTGATAGCAGTCGAATTTTCTCGTTGCTGTACAAATGGTACTGTGTGGAATGACGACAACGAATACATCATTGCCCATTTCTGTACCCTATTGGGTTTCTATACTCAATTCTACTTAAAGTAGCTTGCATGTTATTTAGTTTCTTACCACTTTTTGTTCTGTTATTTTAGTAGCTTTTTAGCTCTTACTAGTATTAGCGGGCTATTCTTCTACATTATTTACTGAGCATTTAATGTGAATATTTTTTGTAAGGTTTGTGTTTGCCAATTCAATATCTACTGGCATTTTGACACGATTTTAGAAACCAATCGCTCCTTCAGTCAGTCTTGCAAAATTTCCAAATTGAAATCTTTATTACAAAGGTGAGGTCTTTGTACTTCGGGTTTTTGTAAGTCTTCCTTTTGGTCTATTCGCATTCTTAAATTCTTTGTAAACTCTTAACTAAAAACAAGTGCTTGTGCCATAGTATAGCATCGCTGGCTGCTCTTACGTCTTGGCTCAGGAATTTTTTGACACAATTGCACCTTTAACTCTATATTAGTGTAATAACGAAGAACTGATTTAGAATGTTTCCTAAATTCCTGGAACTTCTGTTTTCCTATTTTCCAAAGTTAGACCATTTCCTTTTTGATTATTTCCTTAGTTATCTGAAGCTATCGCTCATTTTGACACAGATTCTTCCTTGCCTAAAGCTTTTTGGCCTATCCAAGTACTCGGATTTTAGAAAGAGAATTCATACCCATATTTATCGTGAAGATTAGTAAAAATTTTTATTGAACTTATGCCTTCTTTGGTTAAAATTTCTATGATAGTAGATTATTCCATGCTACAATGGACATATATTTCAAACAATTATTGGTAGAGTACTGTTATTGATATATCTTGGTTTTTAAATTCGTAAAACTGATCTTTATAAAAATTTGAACAGTCATAGTAACTGTGTATAGTGGGTAATGAATTGTCTACTCAACTATGATTAATTTTTACCAATAATTATCAAAACTATTTTTCTCTCAGTCTAAAGCAGACAAGATGTGTTTTCTATAGTGACTATTTTAAAAATTTTATCTAGAGTCGGTTGCTCAATAATTATTCGCATTTAGGTAATGTTCCTAGATTGACTTCACTATAGGTGTAATTGATCAAAAATTTCAGAATCTTGTTTTGATGTTTTGGGATACCTCCTTGGCTTGGTCTGAAAAGAATCTCAAACACATTTTCAGTTTTTAAAATTCAAGGCGGTCTTAACAATTCAGAAAAAAGACATTTTATATTAAATCAAGGTACCATTTCAGTCAATAATACGGCAAAATGTTATTAAGAAAAAATTTTCAGAATATGAAATTATGAGTATGTGCAAAATTTCATAAATATCAGATCACTTTAACTAAATCAGTATTAGATTTGTATTCTTGCATTGTAACTACAAAAACAATAAAACAATTGATTTTTCAATTTAATTAACAAAAAATCGCATAGTACATAAAAAATTAAATAAAACATTGTCGCATTATTGACCGAAATGGCACTTCCCTTCCACATAGAGTAGTTTTTGCTCAATTGTTAAGACCGTCTTGAATTTTAAAAACTAAAATATGCTTGAGATTCTATTCAGACCAATCAAGGCAGTATCCCAAAACATCAAAGTGAGATTCAAAAATTTTTGATTAATTACACCTATAGTGAATTCAATCCGAGAACACACTGTATAATACGTAATTCATGAGTTTAATATACAGTACCATCCAGAAAGAGTAGATACTGCTGGAAAGGTACTCATATATACTAAGTGATTGCACTAAAAATAACAATTAAATAATATTAGAATTACCAGATATTTACATTACCACAAGCGTCACAGACGCTAATTAAAATAATGTCTTGCATTTAAATTTGTTTATTTATTATTAAAAAAGAATTATAATATTTTTCATTTGGTGTAAGTTAAAGCAATATCTATTTTTCAATTAATAATAATTAAAATATTAAATATGTGTAAAATACATTTTGTTCTTTTCGCTAGGGAGGAACACATCAGCAATAAATTCTCTAGATGTTTTAAACTTTTTTGATGGCACGGTATATCTAAGAAACTTCATTATTAACAACTATCAAAAAGGTATGCCGTTTGTGAGAGTCCCTTTAAACGTTCAACAACAAAAAAAAACTATTTCGTATAAAGATCAATTAACGCAAAAAGTACACAGTCATATTTTTAAACTTTCCTTCCAATTATTGAAAAATTGTAATTATCTTTTGTTACAAATCAAAACAAAAGTTTCTGTATTTAAATTTTTGCAAAAGATCGCTGTCGTACATTCTTCAGTAATTGAAGTAAGTTTAAATCTGTGCCAATTAATTATGGCGGCACGGTGTACTTCTTATATAAAATAATCGTTAATAATTAAAAACAAATTTTCCTGTTTTTACCTAACGCTATTATCACGTATGCATAATGAAAATACAACATTTTTCAAGTTTATTAGGAATTTATTTTTGAAGCGATAACAGCATAAAAAATTGCGTTTCAACAAATATCTACAATAATATAAACTTCAATACACATATTTATTTATTGGTTTGTAAAATTACCTACATCAAAATACAGAATTTCAACATATACATACAGGGTGTCTCAAAAAATGGGCATTACGTTAACAATAGATACATCTTGGTATGCACGACAAAAAACGTTTATGGATCATGTGGCTACACATTGCACAGTTTTCGAAATAATTGCAATTAAAGTTTTCAATTCGCCTCTGCTTTCAACTTGATTTACTATGTTTAACAATAAGTGACTGGCCGACTATAAGTCTCTACCAACAGAATGACGAATACTAAATATCTGTAAATATATTTGAATAGATAATTACTTTTTAAAAATAAGTTTGATTTTCTTAAAATTTCTATAATCTAGTTTTAAAATTGTTAGCAGTGACGTTAGGTATAATTTACGCACTTTGTTAAATAGTAGCCGTACAACATTATTAAGCATATCAGTAATATATTACAATGTGTTAAACTTGCATTGAAGTTACCGGCTATGCCGCTTTATAGCAATTGTTGGCGATTCTATATTTATTCATCGCCCAAATTTCATCGACCTTACGCGATATGGTGGCGAAGCGTCAATGATCAGCAAAATATAGCCATTGTGAAGCTTACCAATGGAATTATCCATAATTGGCAGTCTTTAAACAACATTGTTGAATTATTGTAATCTACTGTAACTACATAAGTTATAATCCATTTTATGCAACAATTAATAGATTTATACTCATTCTTAGCTATTCGTAAAGTTATTTTAATAGATAATCTTTTATAAAACAAATTAAGTGTAATATAAATCTGCCAACACGACCCGCCAATGACCACCGTACTACCCCCGCCTTCTCACGTCCCGCAAAGCTATTTCGCGAAAAAATGTTAATGTAACGTCACTGCCAACCATTTTGAAACTAGACAAGAGTCGTCTTTTAATTGTACACATTTAAAATAAAAACAAGTTTTTATTTATTTGTATTTTTGTAAAAGAAAACATTTTTTAAATAACTTTCACTCTTAAAAATGATGTACAGACTTTTACAAGGTGTTAAATTTTACACAACATTTATAAACAGTCTTTGTGCTTTTCAAATCTAATATTAATTAATGTCCTAATATTATTAACATTTGGGTATAATTTCAATTTTGTGTAAATAGTTCAAAATCAAAATGTTAAACAATTTCATACAAATTTAACGTAATTTGTATGCAGTAATACATATTTCCTATACAAATTAATCAAACACAAATAATTTATAATTCATAAGAGTTTTATAGAAAAAACAAATATGGAAATTTAAAGCAATACGTTTTAATATCTTTTAGTAAAACAGTTGTCTAATATGACCTCGATAAAGTAATAAATGTAATGTGATACTTTGTAAACAGAACGTGTGTTAGATAATGCGCTTTATATTCGAGACACTCTATATATTAAGTATTTATATCCTATAACTATAGTTTCTTGAGCTATCGTTGTTAGAGTATTTGTTGTAGCTGCAGCGTAAATTACTTTTGTTGAATCAGCTATAAAGGATATAAAAAAATTAATAAACATTAGCAGAAGTTTTCAATATGGATTTACATGATTACATATTATAACATAATAAATTACTCATTGTTACGTTATGTAATTTGAATGATAATTGTATAATAAAGAAAACCTCTCCGTATAATGAGTTTACTAAATACATTCAGGGATGCCGCTTTGCCGATTTAGTGATTAGCATGTTTGCATATGAACTTTAAAAACGGGGATTAAATCCGTCCGTGATAGTATTTTTTCAACGGAAAAAAATTAAAACAAACATTCTAGGATGAAGTAGAATTGCAGGCCCCGTCTTAGTTTAAAGTTTGGCGATATAACTATCGTAATTAAAGCTATAAGGGCAAATTCGATTTCTTCATTCTGCAGCCTCGGCCAATAAAAAAGCAAAAAAGGAATATACCTTTTCCTTGTATATCTAAATAAAATAATTCCTTTTTCTCTCAATACCAAATATATAGATTTATTCTTAATTCAAGGTTATTCTGATATTTGGCGCTATGTTTAAATATGGTTTATAGTGAGATAAAAAATCATGCTCATCGCTCTATATCAATTCATGGCATGCAGAAAATAGGTAGTTTCCTTTAAACAAGTAACATGGAAGGTTAAATGGAACAAAATGTCAAGTTGTTTTCAAAAATGCGAATAAAAGATAATACACTAGCAACTCTACAGAACTAAAACATCAGTGTTACTAACCTACATTCTTTTTGCATGTCAATCAACTTAAATCATTGACGCCGAACATTTTATTTTAACATTTCCAATTACGACAATTTTTTTTTAAACGAAATGATTTCTTTTATTCCATTCCAAAGTACTGAATGTGGAACACGACATCTGATAAATGTCCGCCTCAACTTTTTTTACAAATATTCACACGTAGAGTAAAACTTGTATCACGATTTCTTATAATTGCGGATGAATTCCGCGAATAACGCTTCTGATATTATCCTTGGACTCTTGAATTGTTTGCCTACAAAATGATTTAGCTATGTTAAATCGCTCAATCTAGGCGTCCAATTAGAGTCTCCGGGTCGAGAAACAGTATTCTGTTGGAAATAAGCATTGTCCATGTTCAAATCATCGTACAGTAACGTATACCATCGCTCAATAAAGCAGCAGATCCAAAACCCGCATCACATTGTCACTCATTATGGATGAAGAAGTTTCACTCCATTCCGTCTTGGGTTTTTGGAGCTCCAGGTGCTGCAGTTTTGTTTGTTGCTGTAGCCTTGGAGATGAAAATTGGTCTAATCACCAAAAGTGTTTTTCTTAAGAAATCGAGGGAGAACGTACGATGCTATACATGGTCTACGGTCTTCAACTCTTGTTTCAACCGGACTTTGTAAGCAGACAGGCCAAGAGCTTTATATAAAATATGTGTTTACGATATTCCCAATTGCTGCAAATGTTTTGGAACATGAGTTTTGCTAAACTTTCAGGCACAGCAGCAATGTTTTCAGTTGATCTGGCTGGCACAGCAGTGATTTGACCCAAATGCTTAAAATTCGTGATTAGATTCACAATTTCTGGCGGCAAGGTTCTTCATTGAGATATAAAGCAGTACGAATTGCCTCCCCAAAATGTTTACCATTTTTGGCATGAATATCCATAAGTTATATATGATTCTCAGTGTATATTGTTGTATTTTTTTAATTACCAGTTGATAAAGAGTGTTAGTTCTACCTTTAATGGATTAAAAAGGCCTAGAAGTTTAAAATGGCATTTCTTAATGGAAAACTGTTAAAAAAGTTTTATTATTTTACTGATTTTAATTTAATTGTGAATTATTTGTTTTTAATTCTATGGCAGCTTTACACGATTAATTAATAAAATTGTGTGTATTAATAGCTAATGACATTATGCTTTTTGCGAAAGATATAATAAGAACACATTGTTTACTACTATTATATAGTAGATAAAAATGAACATTACTCAATGACGTGTGAAATACAAAATTCATAAAGTTTGACATCTCTACTGTCAAACAGCTGTGATAGAAAGGATGTATATAGTGCGAAAAAAACGAATTTAAATCGTGAACATTTTCGAGCACTGATTTTGTTTTATTGTCGATTGAAAAACGTGAAAAGGAGTGTATCGCTGATCTAAAAACTTATTTTGCTGATGTCTGACAATGATAGTAGAATCCTAACACAAATATGGACGTGCTTAAAATGTGTACTTCAATCATTTATTTATTATAAAATAAAACAAATAAGGTGATTAAATGCCGTGATTTTCATATAATTTCGCGCCCCTTTGGAGTTTGGTCGTGAATAATTCATTTTTATACTTACTGGATGATGCTATTGGTGATGGTGGTGAGATAGTGGTAGTTGATGTGGCTATCGTACAACTGGAAGAGGAGCGCATCTGTGGAATTAATTATCAATAAAAACAAAGTTGGTTAAAAAAACTTTTAGCATATTTTTAAAATCTGGCATCCCTTTATATTTTTACAAAATACATCAGTGTTAGAAAGTGTTCCCATTCGGCCCCGATGGCTCGATGACTAACAAGTTTGTCTCGAAGGTGACGCAGATCGATAACGTTTCAGTCTTTTTACTGATAAGGAAGTAAAATAGTAGGTACCGTGTCAGTGTGACGTTTAGTGCGTTAAAAATCAGCACTGAGGGACGATTCTAGCAGGCACTTGAATGGTACGGAACACTGCACGGCCAAAATTTGGGGCGGCTAATTTTTAAATTCTTAGTCATAGATTTTGATGAGTTAGTGAGCCGCACCATACACCTGATAGGATCTCCATTGCTGGTATACACATGGAAGCAAAGGAAATTTCCTTGCCCTAAAGCTTTAACCATAAAAAGCAAGCAAAAAAAAAACAGTCTGGATAATTATTTCTTGTTCCCTAGAAAACTAACCCATTAACTTAGTTATTAGTTGTTAGTAGATTAAATAATTCATTTCTAAAGAAAATCACTATTTTTGTGACATTTCAACTATGAAAATATTCATCTATTTATGGTTAATCAAAATTTGAAGAAAAGTATTACTTACGGTATAAATCGTGAATCACTACGACAGGCACTACCTTCTGGACATTGTTCAGTTATTACAGGACAGAAACCAGAAATAGCCATATATATTATTTCATAAGTACGGTTATCATTTAAGCATCGTATTTTCCATTGACTACAAAAGTTTGCCTGCTGCGAATAGCAGAAGAAGCTGATTATAGCAAAACACTGAAAATATTGTCTAATTTAGTATTTTAAAAACTTATTATTTCGATAGTCTTACAAACAAAGTCTTCATGTTAATTATTAACCACAAAATTTCACAATTTTCTTATTAAAGCCATTCAACTTGTTTCTAGAAAGGGAATGAGTTATTTTCCAGTGGTAAAAAAATTTTAGTTGTAAAAATGTTACAGAAGTAAACCTTTTTGCACACGTTACAAATTTTATCAGAATGATGATTACTTTGTTGATGTGTCACAAATACAGTAATGTGCAAATACAACTGTATTATGTGAACTCACTTTTCTGATAAACGTATCTAGAAAAGTTTGAAAAACATACACTGAAGTTTTCCATTACATACTTATATTTACGGTTTTAACATTAATGCGCAAACCACAAACTTTCCAAAATTCTTAAAAGCGTCATTTATTGTAATTGCAAGTCCAGTGTTTCCTAAGAAACAGTGACGAAAATACTTCTATTAAAAATTGCACAATATTTAAAGAGTAAATATAATATATTCAAGAATCATGTACGATGTTTTTCTCAAACTCGGAGAAATATTTATTTAAGTAACTATTTAATTCACGATTATTCAGCAAAAAATTTTTTGTCTAAAGTAAAAGCAAATAAAGATTACTTGTAGTAGTATTTATTCTTTCACTATTCTACAATAATTTTAAGTATGGATTACACTTATGATATTGTTTTCTTTAAAGATAAAATTAAATTGTGTAGTAAAATAAGT
>JAHWXV010422241.1:0-10897 GCA_024586415.1 Phrixothrix hirtus
TTGAATTAAGGGTCCGATCAGCCAAACTTGTCCTTCGCAGCATGTTGTCATCTCTGATAGAAGTTTTCCTTGGACATCCAGTACGAGGCCTATCTTCTATCTTTCCCGTTTCCTTATGATTTTTAATCACCCTTATGACTGAAGATTGATTACATTTCACTTTGGCAGTGATTTCACGGGACGCTCTTCTCTCTTTGTGGTGAAAGATGATCGCATACTGCACTTCTTCTAACAATTTGTTCTGACGCATTTTTGAAGGCATCTTAGCAACATAAATCACTCAAACGCTCTATACTTGATAAAAGGTAGAAATCTGCCATAATATTCCCATAAATAGTTTTTAATAGGGTACATTATTTCTTAATTTTAAGCTCATTATTAAGAGAAATGTGTAATTAGTTTGATTACAAAAGCTAATCAAAAAAATGATGTCTACACTTTCTAATTAGGTAATTAAACATGTAACTATTAATTTGCGAACACAATTCCGAACTAATTTGAATCAATTTGGCACATTTTGATTGAAAATCATGAAAATCATGCGTGATGCAAGGCTTTTTATCCCCATTGTAACTGTAAAGGTACTTCCAGTTACTCGATTTACTGAACATTTTTTAAGAAATCGCATAGATTATATAAAAGGGCATTACTTAAACTTTGCTGTATTTGCATAAAAAGCATTGTAGTAATAATTAAGTATCGTTTAAGTAATCTGAAGCTTAAGCTGCAACTGAAATATAAGTAAAAAAAATCGTTAGAGCCGATTTCGAGAAAATCGCAAAAAACCAACAAATTACAAGGGTATTGTATTTTAATCAAACTGGTGCGGTTATGTGTGTAAATGGTTACAACCTTAAATGTAAAATTTTGTTTATCTATGACTTTAGTTTTGGAAATATCCTGTTCACACACACACACACACACACACACACACACACACACACACACACATATGCGCGCGCGTACACACACACACAGACCAATTTTTAAAAACGTGATATTCGGACTCAGGAGACCCGAAAGCTTGTATTTCCATTAAAATTTCGACATCCGAAATTTTAAATAAAATACTTTGTGGTAAAATACACAGACACACCGCCATTGTTTAGAAATAGTTATTTTAGTCTAATAAACTTCAAAATGTGCAAAACCGTTAAAATCTAGAATTTTCTTTCTGCAAAATTAGAACAGCAATAATAATGTAATTGAAATTATACTAGTTCCAAACATTTGTAAATTTTAAATGACCCCTTGAAGTTAACCTTGCCACATTAGATTTTATTTTAATTTAAATTGGATGGCAATAAAATACAATTATACCGGCGAGGCGGTTTAAAAGCATACTTAGTTGAAAGTAAGTAGTAATCAGACACTGACTTTTAGGTTTACGGTTTTTGCAGCACAGATTATGTGAGTTCGGCCACCACAGTTTAACGATATGGTGACGATATAAAACAAAGTTTCATAACTAATGCCGGGCGGTTTCAGGTTTTTTTATATGAAATAAACTGCGGTTTGGTTCGCGTCACAGTCAAGTGAATATAATTATCTATTTAGCCGAGCGGGAGTATTTATGAGATGACGCTCAAAAATATTGAACTTTGTATTTACAATGAAGTATTTACTGCAGGTAAAAATAAAGTGTTCCTTTTACTATGTCTAAGGATATTTGTGTCTACCAAATAAATAACAATCTATGATTATAGAAATGTTTATTAAAAAATGAAATGAATATTAACGATGCTATAGCACCCAATACAGTATAACGAACCGGAAATTGCAAGCATTTTGTTTGTTATAAGCGATCGTTCACTGTATCAAAACCATAGAAAATGCACGTAAACGCACTTAAACGAGCTACAAATTAGAATCGGATAATTTGTGTAGAAAATTACTTGCATTACGGCGCGTTTTGCGTTGCATCAGAAAGCATAGAAGTAAGCTTGACGCTTGTTCAAATACAGAAAAAGGAAGCATAAAGTCGACTTTAAGTGGCGAAGATTATCGAAGGCCAACTAAATTACCAAAAGTTCAGCAAAAGTTCCGTAAATCTCCGCTTACTCGAAGCGCGCCGAAGTGAAATGCAGGGGATTTTACTTTTACAATTCCTATTGCTTCTCTTCGCCATACAACACTGCAGACACAAACAGATGTACACAATCCCATGTTTGCGGTGTCACGCCGCGATTAAGTAAACGACTGAACTTTTGACAATTTCGATGATATTCGAACACCTTCAGCCAGATCTCGGAGGGATAAATCGTGCGTATCTCATTTAAGGATAATTTAATGTAAGCGTAAAACCACGCATAAGTTTGCGTGCATTTAAAAATAACGGTGCACTGCACCATATTTTATAAATGAACGATAAGCTTTACATGTCTGACGGAATCCTTGACGTATCTACATACGTTTGTCTAATACAAGTAAATAAGCTTATTTATTCTATTTGTTGATCGATTCTTAAAATTATTTAGCCTTTTCAAATTAAGTTCGTTATAAAACATCGTAAAATTTATTTTATAATATAAAATTTGCGTTATTTATGATCGTTCGTTATAAATATGTTCGTTAAAAGCAATCGTAAAATGTACGTTAACGAGACTTGAGATTTTGTTCGTTATATGCGACCGTTCGCTATATCTCAGATTCGCTATAACAGAGTTATACTATATTTTAAATAGAATTGTACTAATCAATAATGAACGAACCAATCTATAACAGTTACTACAATATTCTTAATTTTGTAGTCCGGATTTGACAGTGTAATGAAATCAAACTTACTAGTCGAATAATTTTCAATATTTACGCAAGGCACTATTACTATCTAAAAAATTCAAATTAACAAGTAAGTGACACAGCAGGTATTCAAATAAATGATTATAACGGTTAATAGCGTGTCTTATGTAATTCCACATCTAGAGGCACTAGTTTTGACAAAAAATACGTACTAGATATCTTTGAACTTTAACTTTTTGTACGAGGGGCCTATAAATTAAATCTTTATCTAATTTATACATTTTAACACCAACGAATTGGTAATTATTTATTACATCGAAAAACGGACCTCTTCGATGAAGATTATCTTGAATCGATTTCGATTTCTTTGAAGCACAATGCATTAATTCTACGTGTTAACGTTTGATGGTTAATTACTTGCGAATTTAACTGTAATTAGTTAAACGGTTTTGTAATGCGCTTACCTATAACATCGATATAACGATGTTGTATAGCAAAAGTCTGTTTTAACGGTGACTTGATGAAAAAAGGCCTAATTTTTGGCATCTGGAGGTTCTTTTTGAGTTCTATCATTTATTGGAAATATTTTGATTTTTATTGTGTTTCACTAACAACCAGTAGAATTTGAATTGTTTGGACGTTAGCTAAAGTTTTCGCAATTTAAATTTACAAACATACAGACAGTCTATTCAAAAATTGATATTTCTAGATTTATATACATCACGCGCCATTCTTAAATACAGAACTGATGGTGTTATGCGTTTCTGTGCAAGTATTTTGTAATTTTAATTTTTACGTGTTGGATGAATTTTATGATGGTTTAGGTAATTACGAAGTTAATTAATTATAACTAATTACATTGTTGATGAATGGTTATTATGAGTTTATCAAGAACAGATAGTGCCATTTAGCAATTTAGATATCATAGCAAGGAATGGTTTCTAAATAGACGTTTGTATCGACTAGAAGATGTTATATCTACAAATCGTAGGTAGAGAAGTTCTTATCCAAAGATTTCTCCCCAGTATGAGCATTTTTTAGAATTCTAATATTGCCTGTTATTAATTTCTATAATTTTTAAAATTTATACTTCTTTCTTAAAATTAGCAAATAATATTAACTAGGATTGTTTTCTGCTGTGATAGTAAGTCATTAATTATAAAATTATTTATAAAAATTAATTAGTATATTAAATTTACATGGCCCAACGGTGTATTAACTTTAGCTCGGTTTCTTCAAAAGTATAAAATTAGTTTAATTAACAATTATGTTGTGTAATCTTCCCCAAAAATGAAATATTGTAAGTTTTTACAAGTAGAAATAAATAAAGGCGCTCGTTCATATAATTGTTGATAGAATAAAACATTATGAAGGATTTAATCTTTTTATAGATTCAATTGTTATCGTAGCAGAGTGTGATTTGGTTTAATCCAATATTGTAGGATTGACACACAAAAACACATTCGTTATTAAGAGAATTTTAAATTTTGCTACGATAACAATTAAACCTATAAAAAGATCAAATCCTTGAGAATGTTCTTATTGGATCTCACCAATTATATGAACGAAAACGTTTGGATTGATTGTTGCTTAATAAAAGATTGATTAGCACCATTGAACCCGTTATTTATTTGTACTTATAACAACTTATAATATTTCATTTTTGGGTAAGGCTACACAATACAAACAGTTAAATTGTACTCCTAATTTCACATTGAATCTTTTACATACTTATTTATAGATAAGGTAAAAATTAAATCATGTAATATTAAAAAAGTTAAATAAACAACACATTGTACAACTACCCAAAGAATTTCATAAATATTCTATATTTATAAACAAAATAGGAGACACAAATTATATTAGTTTACCATCCGTGCTAATTTATCAAATACATTTATTAGCATATTTAAAAAGTGTTTAAAAATTAAACACTACAAACAATTTTTTTCTAAAATTGAATCCACTACAGTACTTCGTTATGAAATAATAGTAATCTAATATATAAATAAAATTGTGAAAATTGTTTCATAGTTTATTAGGGACAGACAAAATAAACACTGGCGAATAGAATAAAGGATCATAAAAATGATATAACCATCAACCGCCTTATCACAACATCAAATTAATAATTTGCATACATGGTTTGACAGCCTAAAATTGCTGCATTTGATACACAAATAAAAGAAATGTAGAAACGATGTAAATTATTAAACACAAAAATGCAATAAATTTTAATGCAGGTATTCAAAATTTAAGTTACTTATAGCATTATAAAAAAATTAATATAACTACAATTAATAAGGAAAATTAACAAAATAACATAACTATATTTTGTATTTTAATAATTTCCAATAAAAATGTAACACAAAAATTATTATAATGGAATAGATTTTGGTGTATAACATTTATTAAATTACAAATAAACGTTTCGAAAATCATGTCTTCTTTTTTATTTATATATTTATATTGATAAAGAAGAGACATGGTCTTTGAAACGTTTATTGTCTAATTTAATAAATGTTACACAGTTTAAACCCAAAAATCTATTTTATTATGAATTCTAACCGTGAAAGTTTCCACAAATACGAGTATATTAAAAATTACGTGTAAAATGTATTTTAAAATCAATACAACTACATACTTGTGTGAATAAGGTAATTTTAAATTAAATAATATAAATTCAATTATTAAATTAATGTATTACTTAATAACAAATCTTGTAGAAAATCAATAATGTTGGCGAAACGTCAAGCTTTTAAATTAAATTAAAATAATTTTATTCAAGTTAGTAATGTTTTTAATAAAATGAACTCAAGAGATAAATTATTAAAATAAAACAAAATTATTTATTAATATTCACTATTTATAAATTAAAATTTACATTTTTAAAACATCTTAAAACTTCTTCTTTTTCTTATTTTTGTAAAATAATTTTAATGTATATATATAATTTTGTAGGTTTTCTTGATTAATTGCTTTTAAGTAGGGATATTTATTATATTATTATATGATTTAGTACTCGCATGTCAGTATTAAAATTAATTATATTTTTCCCTAGTTACATAAATCATTCCATTATTTTCCCCAAAATTTAATTTTTTAGGATCATCAAAAGTAAATGTGTAATTGTGCTCAAATACAGATGCGCTTTTATTGTTACAAGGTTTTTGTTTTGTTTGGCCTATATAGCATGCTTAGAAGTTTTTGCAATTCAGTTTGAATTTTAAATAAATTAGTGGGAGATTTAATTTTTGAAGAAATGTTTTCTATAGTATTTGTATTAAACACTTTAAAAATTTTTATATACTTATTTATTAGGTAAAGTATATATGACAATTTTTTTTTGAATTTATGTTTATTGCTGGTGTAAAAAGTTCTTTTCCTGGCAGTAGTGCCTTTTTATTTTTTAATATTATTTGGTCTATAGGTGTATAGTGTGAAAAAGTTATGACGCTATCAATTAAGTTTATAACTATTATTTTTAAATATTTTAGAAGTTATGGTATTAAAATTTGGTTGTCTTTGGCTTCGATAATTAACAAATACTAAAGAAAAGAATTTTTTTACAACTACATTAAACCTAAATTAAAAAAAAAACAAAAGCAACAAATTCATTAATTTACCATATAACGTACGTATTTTAAAGAACGAAGCATCAAGGTCATTCCGATTCTGCCGCTTGTTTTGGCAAATTAAAGAAATAAGTAAGACAGAAAATGAATATAAAAACAAATAAATAGCAATTTGTTTTAAAATTGCACTTAAAAAATAATTCACCTAACAAACAATTACGAACTGACAATCATGTTTGTGACGCATAGTCATTTTGATGACCTGGATGCTTCACAATTAAAAATACACACTGTATATCTAAACTAACAAATAAATTTATAAACATTTTTAAAGGGTTTAATATAAACATCGCATTTAAAGTCTATAATAGTATACAGAACAATTTTTCAAAACATATATCACCTACCGATTTAATTAGTAATTTGAACTTAATTGCAAAAACTGACAGGTATGATATATAATTCATCAAAAGCAAAACTTGATAACAGAATGAAAAATCATCAAAATGATATAAAACGTAAAGGATTAGCTACATTCCATTGTTTGTTATCTGGTCTAGTTCAGGGTTATGAAATTAATAATTAAGTTATAGTAGGCACGAGCGCAGCTTTTCCAATTCCGCTCAAATAAGAACAATACTTACTTGTTTTTATTGACCTACGAATAATTATCTCGTTGGTTCTCTTTGAAAATATTATTAAAATTGTCGTGGGTCAAATTACCTTAACACTGTATTAAATAAACAAAAGTCAAAATTGGTTAAAATAATTATATTAAACGAAATTCAAATAAAATAAGTCATATAAACAATTAGATTTGAAAGACATAAAATGTAGAAAATAACTTACTAAAAACTACTTTAAATTTGTAACACTTACGGCCGGTTTCATAATAAAATTAAAGTTTACTTTAAATATTAAAGCTAGCTTTAACTTTAAAAGCGGTTTCATAATTCTATTTTAAAACAAAAGTCGACTTTAATGTTCCCTAAGGTAAAAGTGCAAATTTTACCGGTTTAAGTCGTTATAGTCGACTTTATGTTTGACGGCAGCATAACCACATTCTGTAAACGAATTATTTACGTGTTCATTTGACTTAATTAATATTGATTAATACAAATAATTTTATTTTAAATACAAGTTCTAGCTCATTATCAGATGATGAAGAAGAAATTGTTATGCGAAGAGTTTAAGTTTATCGAAAACGGACGGATTGTTTTAACAAATATAACTGCTCTGAATTTTTTGAAAGATTCCGACTAACAAAACCAGTTGTACAATCATTATTGGAAAAAATTCAACATAGCAATGCATTTCCTTGTAATTTTACTTTCAACATATTTCGGTCTTTGAATACCTCTTCTACTAACTGTGGTTCTTCTTCCTTCGTAAAATCAGTGCCTTATTTTTTTTATTTAATTTTGCCATCATGCAAATTACTTTTAGGTCACATTGCGTAGCTGATCCACAAGATACTGCTTGATTTTACGAAACTGTAGCCTTGAAACAATAGATTTAAATGCTATGAACTTAAAAAGAAATACAAAAGTTGACTTCAACTAAAGGTAGAGTATGCCTAATTTATGAAACTCATTTTCTTTAAAACATCTTTAAAGTTGACTTAGCATAAAGTTGACTTTAATTAAAGGTACTTTAACCATCGTATTATGAAACCGGCCGTTATTCTAATATTTAACATAAATTCCTTGTCCGCATTTATTTACTAATGACTCTAAACTGCAGGTCAAGTTTAACTATTTATGCATTTGTAAACAAATGATTTTTATTTAAGAATTAGGATAGTCAATGTTAATTTTTAATTACTTTATTTATGATTTTAAATGTGTGTAAAATTAAAAGGATTTTAAACGTGTCTAATTAAGATTAGTCTTAATAGAAATTTTAGATTCTTCGAGATGCTTATTATTTCGATAATTGTAGATTTGTTTTAATTCTTATTTAGAATTAACTCTTCCTCGGATTATTAATAATTAATCTTGTACTTTCAGCGATCTTAAATCAACGTGTGACTTCGAAAACTGAAATAACTTCCTCGGATTATTGATGATTAACTTTGTTGGACTGAACCTTATAGCCAATTGTTACCTTGGGCCTCGTGAATTTATAGATGCTTGATCACTTATAATTTTGCACTTTGGTCACTTAATTCACATTACTTGTTGTAATTAAGAGTTTAAGTATAATTCAGGAACAGACATGCATGCCTTTTTATCAACTTTTCATGTAGTAGGAATTTCTGCCACTCTTCTGAAGTTGACAAATCGTCTTTGTGTATTTTGAATTTTTACTTTGTAACTTGTCATTTTATTATTGTAGAAACGTCACCCTTTTTGTTCTACACAGGAAGTATCAAGGCTTTAATTTATTGTTTTAGGATCTTATCTTGCTATTGTATAATTTTATTTATATGTTTCTTGTTCTAGAACAAACTTATTACTAATATTTTTGAAAAACGCAAGTGAATCATGACTTTTAGATTTTCTTTGTTTTTCATGTTAAAAACGTTTTCATTTTTAAATTAATTTAATTTTAATTTAATTGAATTAAGAGGTTTTGAACAACATTCCTAAAATATTAGATTTTGATAAAAATTACAAAAAACGATTAATTAAAGAAATAATTAATATAGCTAAGAAAAAAAATACAATTAATTTTAATACTGACATAAGAAAACTAATTCATATCTATAATAAATTATCTTGTTTGAAAGTTTAAACATTATAAAATAATAGAAAAATATCCTATAAGTTACAGGTACATAAAAATTATTTTACTAAAATAAGAAAAATGTAGGATTAGACAAAAATTATTTCCGAACAATTTGGAAAATAAATTAAATCTTTACAAATCATTACAATTGTATTGGCAACACATTTAGTTTTAATAAATAATTTATATTTATAAATAATTTTATAATTATGGACCTATTACCTCGACAGAAAATAATCCTAATTAATAATATAGAAGTTAATTTAAATATCAAAAGTCGGTGTGAGAGAGTTCACAACTTTCACTTACATATTATAGATATGCAAATAATGTCCAGGAATGATTAGAATACTATTTACGTCTGTTTTGGCAACGACAAGTGTAAATTATTGGACACGCAAAAGCTGTTTAACTCCGGAGATTTTCCTCGATAACTCGCTTCAACGATTTTTTTCAGAGAAATCGATTACTTGACGTAAAAGAGCATTGCAAGCGTAACTAACGCAGTAAGTTTAAAAAGTTGTTGGAACCGTTTTTAAAAAAATTCAAAAGCCCAAAAATCACAAAAATAAAGGTTGCATTTTCGGTCATTCGATTTTAACGAAATTCTTATTAGGGTGTGCTAGGAAAGTAATAGACTTAAATCTAAAACTTCACTTTTGTACGATGTTTAGTTTTCAACGTATAGTGACCATTCAGAAACATACACAGATTGGAAGTTTTCGTTAGGATTTGAAATTATTTGATTTATATTTCCCTTATAAACAAGTCATCTTCGTTTTAAACAGATTTTATTGGAATTTAGTAAACATTTTAAAAAACAACTTACCTAACCTAATTAAACCAATTAATATTTGTTTTCATGATCACAAATTTTGTGATATAGTTTCAATACATACAGGGTATTTCAGATAATATGACATTCTTTTTAAGGGATGAAAGTAGACCCTACAGACACCCCAATAAGCGTAAAATTAAAAGTAATACGAATACAAAAAAGTTCTCTTTTCTAATTATGTACAACGAGCTGCTTATGGTTGCATTCAGAGTAAAACTGTTAAATCATTCAAAAAATTATAACTGACCTACCTAACAGTATCAATTTACAGTAACACACTTTTACAGCTGTAGCAGGTACATTGCGATTTATTTACTGCAACAAATAACAGGATAAGGGGATTGCTCTTTCACACAATTGAAAGAATTTAGAAACAATGTATACAATTTTTTAACAATGTTTGAAGAAGTTATTTATTAATAACTGATAATAAAGTTTAAATGTAAAATCAGCTTAAGCAATTATTTATTGACATTTTTTAATTTTACACCTAAAAATCGATTTTCATTTCTGAAATTGCATGACAGCATCCTACATTTAAAATAAAAATACTTTAAACTCTTTGACACGTTTTAGATTTTCTTAGTTGGTTTTGTAACAATATGCAGAGGAATGGCACACTAATTTGATCAATTCGACTTAGAATAATCAAACATTGTTTTATACGCAATATTAATAAAAAAAAGTGATAAGAGGAATACTGTAATAGTTGAAACCTTCAAAACAATCTTATTGATCAGACTTAATGTAATTAATTACCTTACGTTTTAAAACTTTCAAAACAGATTTCCCTAACATTTTCTTCGGATACATAATTAACTACCTAAATGGCCAATTAGATTGTCTTAAAAATTTCAGCTACATTATTACGAATTCCTTTAATACCATTTTTGTACAATTGCCTTCGAAACTACAAAATAATTAAAAATGTTAAAATATGTTAATTCGCTTACAGATTTATTTCTCTTAATCTAATTTTTCATTTTACAGTTTTTAAATCCATATTAATTGAATC